>PVJD01018759.1:0-13546 GCA_004026545.1 Mormoops blainvillei | reverse complement strand
AGTCCACCGTGGTTATGATCCCTTAGTACCCCACCCTTGTTTCTTATTGTGATAATTGTTTGTGAAACTGGTTCTTTCCTCACTGGCAAAAGTCAACTCTTATGGCAGGGGAAGTGAGAATGGCTGGCGGTTTGCAATAAGGGCTGAGAGTCGGAACTTCCGCATTTTTCTCTTGGGGCCAGTGCCAGCTTTCACTCTGGCCTTGACCAATGCCTTTACCTTTCTATTCCCCATTTACCTTTCTCTTCCTCTAGACAGCTGATGGGTAGACATGGACCTTTGCTTTCCCAGGTTCTGCCAACCTACAGCCACTGTTCCCTTTTGCTATAAGGTCTCGGTCAATAATCATCAGTAATTAGGAAGGAGTGGGAAAGATGTAGTAGAAAGGAACAAAAGAAAAAAAAAACACAAACAAGGTTCAGTGGCATGGTGATTTTCAAAAACAACCTCGAGTACTAAAAATAAGCTGTTTTCATGTTATGGTACTTGGATATGAAAGACATTCAATGAAAGTTCTTTCTTTCTTTTTTATTTCTTTTCATGCTTTTGCTAGAAGTGTATTCAATATCAAAGCCATAGCTTTTCCCTTGCTGTAATTATTTCACTAAGCATTCTCTTGTGCAAGTATTCCCAAAACCCCAGTGAACTTTGCAAACATCTCATTAACCTAAATGAAGCTTTAGAAGAGATGAGATTGTGACTAGGAGTTTTCTGATAGGAAGAAAGGAAAGAAAGGAAAGAAAGGAAAGAAAGGAAAGAAAGGAAAGAAAGAAAAGAAAGAAAAGAAAGAAAGAAAGAAAGAAAGAAAGAAAGAAAGAAAGAAAAGAAAAGAAATAGAAATAATAAAAACTCCTAAAACCTAAAATGCATATCTTGCTCGATAGAGCAGAACCAGGTAGAGTGACGGTTCTTAGGAATTTCCCCCTCTTCCCTGTCTTCATCCAATGCATTATTGATAGTTTTGGCCTTTCTCCCTCAGGAGCACATCTTAGAACTTGGACTTGTTTATTAGAGCCACTGTTGTAACCTGTTTGCTTATTTCTTTGATGACCTGCTAAGATAGAAAAGATTTTGCCAATGTCTCTTATCATATTATCCTTTTACTTTAGGACTTAAAATCTACCCACTTTCTAGACTATAGCCAGTGCTATATGTCAGGGGCTTTAACTATCTCTCAGTGGTTCTCTATCTTCACTACACATTATCACCTGGAAGCTTCAAAAAAGTATCAAAACTTGGGCCTCACCCTCAGATATTCTAATACAGTTGGTCTGGGATGGGCACTTTTTTTTTTTATTTTTTAACACTTCCCAAATTTTAGAACTACTGAGGTATGTCAGTCTCTCACCTGATAACTTGAGCTCAACCATTTCACACAAGGTTTTGTCAGGATTTTCTTTACTATTTCTAGTGTAGGAAACTGAAACTGCGCTTTCTGTCTTTGGATAGCTCTGATTTTTTTTTTCCTGAAAGCTTGTCTTTATTTTTATTTGAAATCTTCATACAATATGGGCATGTCTCTTAGTCTTATAAATTTATAATCTCTAGCCTTGGAATTTAGTTGTAAGCATCTGCCCTCCAAAAAAAGGAAAAGAAAAAAAGCAACAACAAGACAAACAGAACACAACAACAAGAGCAAACTATAGCAATGTGATCGTACTTCCATAATTGTGACCCAGTCCTTCAAATGGGAACTCTCCATCAGTTTTGAGTTATGAACTCTGGGAAGGGACTGGTGAAGAGCAAACAGACAAATAAAACAGGCACTTAGTCTAGTGAGGCAACATCAGAGTTACCTTGTCAACTAGATCATTTGGCCCAAGGAGCAGCCACCCTGTGCCGGTCACCATTAAATTCACATTGCCTAATATGGTTGAGGCATGGAGTAAACATTCAATAAATATTTATGGAATAAATAGTAGTTGTAAGTCTCTTAAGGCTGCTCAGTTTAAATTTAATATTCAAAACTGATGATTTTAAATGTAACAATATATAAGAAAATATAGTGAGAGAAGACCCCTTTTGCAGAGGGAATAAAGCTTAAAATACCAAGGCATAACTTTAATAATAGATATGGGACTTCTATAGTTTAATAGCAACAACAACACCAAAATAAAAATCCTCACGCTTTCTGGAGGGACATAAGACTTAGTAGCAATCCTTTTGGTGCAGATATATTCCCTTACACAATCTTAAGTTTGCCTTCCGCTTGAATATATGGCAGAGGTGGGAGCATATTTTATTTATAGGGTTACTCCTGTTCCTCTCGGATTAAAAGGTAATTTCCCCATCCTTAGGTAAAACCTACTGTTCCCCATATCTGCCTTTGGTCCTAGCTCTGCCCTTGCAGATTGCAGAGAACAAGTCCTCTCCCCGGTATGAGGCCTCCAAGCCTCCCAAGAATTCCCTCACCCCTCTCTCCTTCCCTCCTTCCAGCTGAACTGTGCCACTGCAGGTTTCCTAAAGCTTTTAATTATTTCATTCAGCCTGTCCTAGAAAGCCTCATTTGTCAGGGTCTAGAATTGAGCATAACGCCATTATTGAGTGCACATAGAGAATGGCAAAATTTTCCAAGAAAATTCCTTTTCCTGAACAAAGTTGTAAGTACAAGAACTGCCTTTACAATTTTAGCAGTTTGCCAGATTCAGTTACAGGACTGCTCTAGATGGTTTTAAAATGGTTGACTTAAAAAAAGAAATCATGTATAGAGCAACAAACAAAGTCCAAAATGAGTAGAAAGAAGGAAATAATAAAGATCAGAGCAGAAATATACAAAATCCAGTTTTAAAAAATCAATACAAAAGATCAATGAAACTAAGAATTGGTTTTTGAAAAGATAAATAAGATTGACAAACTTAACTAGCCTCGTCATGAAAAAAAAGAGGACCCAAATAAATAAAATCAGAAATGAAAGTGGAGAAGTTACAACTGACACCGAAGAGATACAAAAGATTGTAAGAAAATATTACAAACAACTACACGCCAACAAATTGGAAAATCTGGACAGTATGGAGAAATTCCTAAAAACATACCATCTTCAAAAAGTAAATCAGGAAGAGTCAGAGAACCTGAATTAGGGGGGTTACAGCTAGTGAAATTGAAGCAGTGTCAAAAAACTCCCAACAAACAAAAGCTTTGGGCCAGATGGCTTCACAGGTGAATTTTACCAAACATTTGATGAGGAACTAACACCTATTCTTCTCAAACTATTCCAAAAAAAATTCAAGAGGAGAGAAGTCTCCCAAACTCATTTTATGAGGTCAGCATTATCCTAATTTCAAAACCAGATAAAGACACTACAAAGAAAGAAAATTATAGGTTAAAATCCCTGATGAACATAGATGCTGAAATCCTCAACAAAATATTAGCATACTGGATCCAACAATACATTAAAAAGATAAAACACTATGATCCAGTGGGATTTATTCTGGGGATGTGAGGTTCATTCAATAGTTGCAAATCAGTAAACGTGATACACCACATTGAAAAAAAAAATCATGTGTATAGTTTTGAAAACACTCCCTGCCCCCCCACTGTATATGGAAAAGAATACAGAGTCTTGAAAGGTTGTAAGGTCAACAAAAGAATTTACACTTTTCCTGTGATCAGATTAAGTAGCTTGATTGGGACAAATAGGATTTATACTTGAATAAATAAGTTAGAGTTCTTGGAACCCAAACTGGTCTAAATTTTGAGGAAACAAATTAGAAACACTAGAGTTCAGAATGAGTAATAGTAAAGGCAAAACTCACATTATTAAAACATGAGAATTACTCATGCGATTATTTTTTGCAGTAGTTTTTCCTGACTTATCCTGGTCATGAGTCTAAGTTATTTTATAGCTTTTTACTTTTAATTTTACTTTATTATTTAAGTAAGAAGGATAATGTGCTACTTCGGCACTGACAATACCAATGATTTATGATTTGGGTATTGCACTTACATACTACCACTACCTGATTGTAGCTTGCCGAGAGCATGAGTTAATTGGAAAAATGAACAAACTTCTTAAAACACAATATATACAGTTAAGGTGATGAAGTGGCAGCTGTCATTCCACAATTATACTTACCTTTGGCAGTTACTATTGTATGAGTTTGTTTAGAATGTAAAGAACACATAGAGCAGTAAAGGCAGGCGACTCAACACCCATAGCCATCTGGAGAGGAAGCACTGGCAAGATCATCTCCTGGAACCTCTACAAATCCCTCTGTGGCCATGGGAGAAGACATGGGCATAATTCAAAACCCAGTGGTGAGGCTAAGTTCATTAACATTGAAAATACTTCTTTTATATTATCATTGATAAGTATGAGCTCTCTGACCCCGCCCTTCCCTATTTCAGTATTTTTTGGTCATACACATTTTATTTGTTCTGCTTTTCCCTTTCGAGTCATTGAACCATGTCATAATTGTTTTCTTTTTCTTTTCAGGTTTTCTGGATTTTTAATAGTTTTCTAGTTTCAAAGAGCTACAGCCATAGTTCCCTTTAAAATAGGGTTTTTTGGAGGCATCATATTTTGCTAGTCGTGAGTTGTAGCATTCCTAAGCAGCCTGTCTCATGCAGTTTACCTTATATTGGATATAGCCCAGATAAAAATCAACCTGTATGAAAATAGTGTCAGTTCTAGACTGAACTTGTCATTGGAAATACACTGCTTCTTATAGAAAACAGTGTCAGTTTGTGGTTGAGGAAGGAGTCATTTTAGGATCTGTGCCCCTCTTGGGGACTACCAGGGAATTTTCCTTCTCTGGAGCAGCTGCCAGGACACTTGTTGATAGTAGACCAGTCATTACTGGAAATGGAGGGAGGACACAGCTAGAGTCACTGAGGGACTCTCAGGGCAAAAGGCTTGTAGTTAGGATCTGGGCACCATGCTTCAAGTACTCCTCGAACATCCTGTTTTCAGAAACAAACCCAACCCTAGTAGCACCTGTTATTTCTTCCCCAGAATATAAAGGTGTGATTCCTAGTCAATAGCTAGCATCTATTATAAAGTCTGACTTTGTTCTGAATACACTTTCAGAAGTGTGTGTGGGAACTCAGCTGAAAGGGAAGAACAGCAGGGCCTGATGGAATAAAGGAAATTTTACCTTAGCTACACTGTAAGGAGGTGGCAACCGATCAAGAAGGCACCCCTGCACATGGGATGAGCTACCCAAGGGACATGGTCCAGTGGAAAGGACTCCTCTCTCTTACACACTTAATGGGCACAAGAACATCACAAAACCACCCTGGGCTGGTCCCCAATTGTAAAACAATGCCATTGAAGAATATTATCTCTTCACTTCCTTCCTGCTCTAAAATTGTACGAAAATATGATTTAGCTACAGAAATTGCATAAAATTCATTAAGCCTGAAAGGCATGGGATAACATTGTTCCCAAGGGATATCATGGATTTGGTTAGGCTGTAACATGGGTCATAGATGCTGCATTCAGGGTGCTTTCAGCGTGTTCCTCTGCTGCCCCCGTGTCCTCTCGACTCCTCCATTCTATGCTAATATGCTCCCTATACCAGAACCAAATACACCTTCATGTTCTTAACTACATACAGTTCATGAGGGTCCTAACATTTTATTTGTTCCTACTATATTCCAGGTATCCGATACATTTTCTTTATTTGGAATTTGGCGCTAATATTTTCATTGCTCAAATAAAGAAATTAGGCTCAGAAAGATAAGTTGTGTGATATTTCATGGTTAGTAAATAATCTTTGATTTGAATTCAACTCTCTCTAAATCCAGATTTTATGATCTTTTTATTTTATTTTGTATCCTGACTGCCAAAAGCTATTAAAAACATATTTTTATATGTGCTCCTACTGAGATATAGGTATATATCTATATCTACCTATCTGTATGTTCCTATCTATCTATCTATCTATCTATCTATCTATCTATCTATCTATCTATCATCTATCTATCAATCATCTATCTATCTATCTATCTATCATCTATCTATCTATCATCTATCTATCTATCATCTATCTATCTATCATCTATCTATCTATCTAATTTATCTATCTAGAGATGTCCACATCTTTGAGAGTATGTGGAACCTTGCCGGGGGACTTCTATTTTTAATAGAAACCAGAGCCTTAAGCTGAAGGCATGAAATTCTAACGATAAACATTTAGATACCAATTAGGGGAAGCATCTGGGGGTCATAATGCCTTGGTTATCTTCTGAAGATGATACATGCACTTGGCTTTGTGGTAAGAAAAGCATTACAATAAAAACTCTTCCAAGTTAACCTCTTAGTGAGGAGAAGTGTCAAATAAATACATGAATGAATGGCAGGCTAGCCACTTGAATCTTCCGGGTAATATAATGAATGCTATACTGGCCAGGATCTTTGTAACTTTCTTCTATCTACTTTAAAAAAATTTTTTTTCCTAGTCTGTTTCCAGGGCTTCAAACCTTTAAAAAGCAACCTGTAACCATTTCTTTTTTCTTTTATTGAAATGTGTGTGTTGGGGGAGTGGACAGGAGCCTCAAGGGGATGGGAAGAAGAGCTTAATCTGAACATTCATTCTTTTATTCATTCAGCAGACATCCACTGAGCATCTAGAACATTTAAGATGTTCAACCAAGAGCTGTGTAGAATTAGAGATAAATTAGATGTGAACTTTTCTTTGGTACTTTAGAGAAAAGAGGCAGGACCGGAGGTCTCTGGCTAAGAAATTGTTATTTGTAAGGGTTCTCTTGCATCCTTGTTTTTGTTCATGCTAGAGATGAACTCAGAACATGTTTTGGCCAATTTATTTACCTATGAAATTTAAAAAAAATTAAAAATAATAAGATAGCATGGGACCTTGATATATGTTTTAATACGAATCTTGGCTGCTGTAATGATAGATATAGTTGATCTATCATGACTACCATTTAAAGGAAGATGGAAAAATCCTTAGACCCTTGTAAAAAAAAAAGGAATTTGGAAATCTTGTTCTAATGGTTGTGACAGAGTTAAGCAAGCCCATCATTTTGTAACCAGTCTCAATGATCCTGTACAAGCCATGTCAGTATGTTGTCTGCACACCATCTGTCTTTGCTGATCACAGTAATCGGGTCATAAGAGAAAGAGCAGTAATACAGTGTGTTTTAACAACCAGCCCCAGGAAAAAGAGAAAATTACTCAAACCCAGCCATCCAGCCAGATATTCTGAAAGTCTGCAGAAAGTGCTCAGGGATCATTGACTTTTTTGTGATAGCTTCTATAGGCCGATCTGGGGGCGGGGGTGCAGAAACAGAGAGAGAGGCAGAGAGAGAGTAAGAAATAGAGAGAGAGAGAGAGAGAGAGAGAGAGAGAGAGACAGAGACAGAGAGACAGAAAGGAAGAATGACCAGGGCCCAAAGAATACTTGTTTCCTAAAACAGGAACTTGGTAGTCCAAAGCATGAGAGGATGTAGGAGGAGAGAGATAGTGTCACTTCATTGTGCCCATTGTTTCCAACTGTGGTCTAGCTTGTTCTCCCGAGGCACAGGAATGTGAGACCTAGAGCTGGTATTGTTAGTTTTATGATCTTGCTTTTGCCCATCTTATTTGTTAACTGTGTAGCAGTTAGCTATTAGTATTTATCACTAGAGACATTGGTCCAACTTTGTGACACTAGTAAACCTTTTTTGACCCACATTGCACTAAGTAGTAAATTTTACGTTGATAATTAGATACACACAAGACACACAGTCACATATATATGATAAGAAAGAATATTTTGTTTAACTGTATAAACTCTTACTTTACATGATGTGCAATGATGTTTTCTATTCTATTTCAGCTTTGGAAATTAATTTTGGAGATCCAGTACTTTAGAAATTAATTTTGGAGATCCAGTACATTGATTTTATTACACATAAATGAGTTTCCTTCTGTAGTTTGAAAAATACTAGTCTAGGGTCAACATTTGTGTTCTACTTTAATATTATTAAAATGATACTGGGCAGCGAGTTCAGACCTGGTGAAGAGCTCTTGGCCAGCATTGAGATGTTCAGAGTAATGGTTATTTAAGCTAAATATTTTCTTGTCATCTGTCAAATAGATAGAGTCTAAGATCCTGGCTTGAAATTTAGGAAAAAATCCTGAGGCAATTCCTCCTGGCCTGTCAACAGTTTAAAAAGGTGCCATAGTTTGGCCAAGAAGCACTGGACTGAACTCAGGACACTTGCTTCCACTTGGACACATCCTTTTCTCGCTTTGAGCCCCTTGCTTAATGATGGGATTAAATTAGATAATGTCATAACTTCCTTTTGACTGTAACATCTTGGCATTTACAGCTGGAAGGGACCCCAGAGATCATCTAGCCTAACCTCTTTATTTATAAGATTCAGTTCTAGAAAAAGAACATCCCTATTTCCTCTAAGGCTCTGCATGAGGAGGAATGATGATGGAAGGAGACTTGACTTCGGGTGGTGGACACACAAGACAACATACAGATGATGTATTAGAATGGTACACCTGAAACCTATATAATTTTATTAACCAATGTCATTCCAATAAATTCAATAAAATAATTAAAAAGATAAAAAAGTACATAAAAGATTGACTCCTTGTTCCTCACTTCAGATATCTCACTTTGGAATAGGAGTCAAGACATGTATGTACAAACTTAGTTCAAGGAAAGGCACAGTTTTTTAAACACTATAGTCAGGACAGAATTAAAACTTAGAAACTTGGAAGAAGGTTAATATAATCTGACTAGGAAGATAAAGGCTGAAGATATGCTTGTATAGGAGGAGGAGTCTTTTGGCTTGACTTTGAAGATAGCGAATGGTTCACATGTGGAGACGTAGCGATAGCAGGGCATTCCAGGTAGACTAAACATTGTCAGTAATGGAAGAATGGAGTCTTAATTGTCTCCTCTGAATTTTATTTTCTGACTTCACTGAATTCACCAGCTTGATTTTTTTCTCTCTTGAAAATTTTTATATTTTATGATTTGTTTTCTTCCCAACTAAACTAGCCCTTAATAATGATCTATTTATTGTCCATTACCTAGTGATAATATGTAGTTTCACTAAATAATATCTGTACAGTGTTGCCTGCTACCAGGAGACACATGCTTATATAAATACGAGGCATTATTCCAAATTAGAAAAAAAAGGTAAATAAGGAAATACAAATTAATAACTGTGATATTTTCAGAACAAAAAAAGCTTGGCTTTTTTTCTTTTTTTCTTTTTTCTCCCTTTAGGCAGGATTAATTTAGTTTAGTCTTTTAGTAGTTTATAAACCATGGAAATATCCCAAATTATTGGGATATTGAAAATAATGTTCTCAGCGATGTCACTTTTTGAACAAGACTGATTTGGTTATTAAGTCAGTTAAGGGAAATTAGTGTAAAATGCAGAATGATGTTGAGGGCTTGATGTTTATGTTTTGCTTCCATTTTCTGCCTTTCCATGAGTGAGCTCCAGGCTCTCACATTTCTTACTCATCCATCCAGTTCTCTAAAGCTTTCCTTTTGGTGTCATGAGACAGAAAGGTGTAGTGCCGTCTGGAATTTCATTTACCGACCTGCTTCCTCCCCACTGGCCCCCTCGAGAGCAACATTCCCACAGATTGTACCTTCCAGTACTTCCTCTGTCTCAGATCTAATATCAGCAATGACAGAAATAAATACAATTCTTTAATAGTACATGGCATTTTATGTTCATAGTACACACTCACAGTTATTGTATTTGACCCTCAAAACTCTTCTTTGAGCAGCGAATGGCAGGGTTACTATCCTCATTTTGTAGATGACAAAGCTGAAGTACCCGGAGGTGGTGTCAATTAGTGTCGCTCACCTATGAAGTCTGGGTGCCAAGACCTGAATAATAGGACCCCTGGCTCCTGACCTAAGGGAGATTAGGTGGATCGTGGAAGGTCACACTGCTCATGTACAGTTCAGATCTGCCTGAATACTGTTGGGTTTAGATGAAGAAACTGAGGCTGGGAGACATGGAGTTACTGGTATTTTGGAGCTCAGCACACAGAAGCAGATCTTTGATCCTGTCTCAGGTATTTAACATAGTATCCCACAGATTTAACACTCCCCAGACCCCCTGTCCTGATCACAGCAGCGTTCAGTTCAGGCATTACTTGAGAAGTACGAGTGCATTTCGTAAATAACTCCTGTTGGTTGTTGACATCTTCTATGTGTAATTAATATTCTTTTAAGGACCCAGTATGTGTCTGGTGCTGTCATTTGCCTTGAGAAAAAAACAACAAGATTTAAGATCTGGAAACTATTTTAAAGGCTCAAAAAGTGTATTTTATTTTTAGATTAAAAAAAATTGAACCAAGTAGAAAATAATCCAGATCTTAAGTTCAGTAGGATTTTTGATAAAGAATACTACTTTTTAGGTTTGAGTTAGTCAAAAGTACCTGGGTTCTAAAGATAGGACAGGTACAGACTCACTGAGGGGTGAGCAGCGGCGGGCGGGATGGCGGATGGAAAGCAGGCAGTATTGGGGTGGGGCGGCCTGCAGGAATGGAGATGTGTGACTGTGACGGGAGCACGAGATAAGGTGCAGAGGCCACCAGAGGCTCTAGGTCTTCTGGATGTGGAAGGGAGGATCAAGGAGCGGAAAGGTAAGGACTCTGCCAGCCCTTTGGGAGCCTAGAAGCATACTGTGAGTTAAGAATATAATCTCCTTGGAATAAGGGACATCTCACTAAGCCATTTATATAGCTGCTCACGTGGTAATGATTAGAAATTAAGATGATACTCTTTGATGTGAGTGACCTTCCAAAATAGCACTCGATGATGCTGATGGAGGAGACTTAGGCATGTTGCTTCTTCTGTAGGCTTTAGACCTAAGTGGACCTGGGAGGGTATGAGAGCTTTCTTTTCAAGTGTCTGCATTTGAGTGACATGCTAATAATGCCTGGATATCATCTGGGGAGTGCTTGTGTATCCTTCAGAAGGAAAAGTTCCTGCTCTCAGGATGATTTGTTATACACTTTAATTTCCTAATATATTTCAGTTGTATAAGTCCTTCTTGGATATGTGTGTGCCCTGAGGTAAATATGAAGATTTTCTATACATTTAAAAATGTTCACAATCTATTTTATAAGAACAAGAAAATAAATTCACTTTAAAGTTATACCCACGACCTTGTTATCCTAATACATCAGCCCAATTGTCTATGTACCAGTTTAGTCTTCAGCAATATGCATCTATAGTTTTTACATGTAATCAGAGAGAGTCGTGATTTTGCATTTTTTAAATTCAATGTCATAAAATAAGAATTTCCCCCATTATATTTAGCAGTGGCATAGTCCATGGAATGGATGTTCCAGAATTTGTTTATCTTATTGCCATGTTGTTGCTCAGATGTGTTACTTCCAGTGTGTCTCTGTTAGCATAGTGAAGGTCTTCGTGGTTATAGCTTTTCGAGGAGATAGCATGGTGAAGAAACTGGGAGGTTTATTACCAGCTAATTACTAGTACTTGCCAAAATACCCTTTTAATTAAATTTCATTCTGCACTAATTACAACAGCTGTAGTGAAGTACCTGGGGGCCGGAAAAGATATTTGGAACTGGTTAGGTGAGAAGAGTTTTATGTGTTGGAGGTGAACAGTGATGGGATGGGCAGGCTCTTGCTTGATGCACACATATTGAATTTAAATAGGCAATGGGAGCAAATCCACTGTGTTGAGGAAGAAGTGGTCTAATTGCAATGTTAAAATATTCTTTTGGGCTGGATTGTGTAGTTTCGTCCCAGCGGGGATGGCAGCGTGTGGTGAGGGATCGTGCCTGAGCAGACAGAGGTCAGTGGGCATACAGGAGCAGAGTTGTAGCCGTGCGGCTGGGGAGGACTGATCCTGTTCCTTTATAGAGTAAGAAAATCTCTATTCTCAGACTAACTATGGTAATAATAATAATAATAATAGTGAGAATAATTGTAAGATTTTCTGAAGTGTTAATTATACTCCAGATACTATTTCAAGCATTATATGTATATATCTCCTAATTAAATTAGTATACATACTAATTCAATTAATTCTCAATAATCTTGTGAAATAGTGTGATTCATTTCCATTTGATGGATGAGGAAACTGAGGCAGAGAGAAGTGAAATAATGTGCTCTAACTCAAGTAGTTATTAAATAGCATAATTAGGCTTTGAACCCAGGCAGTCTGGCCCCAGAGCCTGAACACATAGCTACTGTCCTATGCTGTCAGGTTGGGAGGTGATGAAGCTATGGAGGCAGATACATAATACTTTTAGAGTAGTATTAAAATTCCTTAGGCTTTTAGACCTATTGGGTTGACCCAAGGTTCCTAGCACTTTCTGAGACCACAGAACAGAACTCATCTCTTAACCCTAATGTCAGTATAACCTACAAACAGTGTGAAGGAATTTAGGCACAACAGTAGAAGAGATGAAGACGTTAATTGTAGTTATTGCCTCTACTGTTCAGCTCTTTGATTCTTAGGAACATAATGTAGGTGCCCATTACATGCCTATTGACTTAAGGTTTGAAGGAAGTAATAAGTGGATGAATAAATCGCATAATGTATATGTCTATTTGTTGGAGTCTAATCTTGACTTCAGAACCTTCATTCAACTGTAATTAGCTCCGAGTATATATGGTCATTTTGCTAAAGCAAAATCTTAGTGTAGGATTAAAAGGTAAGTTTGTGAAAGGATGTTGTTAGCTAGTTTCAAAATGTATTAGTTTGATTTATTGTTTTTTTTTCTGATAAAGAAAGGGAGTAGTCTCCCATAAAGTTTAGTGATTAAATCACTGGCTGCCTTTTCTATTTTGGTAGTTGTGGTAATTGATGTTTCCTGGAAATTTTCCCCATTCTATTAATACTGTCAAAGGGGGTTACAGCCGTGACTCACTCCAGGAAGTCAACCATCATTTGCTTCCTCAATCTCACCAAACAGTCCTGATGCACAAAATCAACAACTTCTGCAAATGAGTTACTTTATAGCTCTCAAGAAAGTTCTAGATAATACAGCTTTTGTGGTTCTCTCTGTGTTTCCTGCCACCATGGTGAATAAAACAAAAGTTCATATTTTTCTTCTTGGTATTCTTGAAATCGCTGACCACTCAGGTCACCAGCATGTACTCTCTGTTATGAGAATTCCCACCTGCTATCTAGCAAAAGTGCTTTGGTCCGCTCATTAACTGTTGGACACTTAAGTTGTTTCCAACTCTTGGCTATTGTCAGTTGTACTGCAATGAACATTGGGGTGTATAAGTTCTTTTGAATTGGTGTTTCAGGATTCTTAGGGTATAATCCCAGCAGTTACACAGTGGAATACTATGCAGCAGAAAGAAAGAGCTACTACCCTTCGTGACAGCATGGATGGAACTGGAGAGCATTATGCTAAGTGAAAGAAGCCAGGTGGTGAAAGACAGATACCATATGGTCTCACCTATAAGTGGAACCTGATCAACAAAATAAACAAGCAAGCAACATTGAAATAAAAAACAAAACAAAACAAAAGCAAACTGACAGTAACCCGAAGGGAGGAGGAAGGGGGATGACAGGGGAGAAGGAGGGGAAGGGTCATAAAGGAACATGCATAAAGGACCCATTGACAA
>PVJD01018758.1:0-13493 GCA_004026545.1 Mormoops blainvillei | reverse complement strand
TATCTTTTCTCCACATCCTCATCAGCACTTGTTTATTGATTTGTTTATGATGCCCATTCTGACTGGTGTGAAGTGGTATCTCACTGTGGTTTTAGTTTTCATCTCTCTGATGACTACTGATGCTGAGCATCCTTTCGTATGTCTCTGGGCCCTGTGTATGTCCTCCTTGGAGAAGCGTCTGTTCAGGTCCTTTGCCCATTTCTTCATTAGGTTGTTTATCTTCCTGGAGTGGAGTTGGGTGAGTTCTTGTATTACATATTTTGGAGATCAAACCCTTGTCAGAGGTATCATTGGTGAATATATTTTACCAGATGGTTAGTTCCCTTTTCATTTTGCTTATGTTTTCTTTAATCATGCAGAAGCTTTTTATTTTGATGAAATACTCGACCACCAACTTACACCATAAACAAAAATAAACTCAAGGTGAATAAAATGCTTAAATATAAGTCGCCAAACCATAAAGGTCCTAGAGGAGAGCATAGGCAAGAAAATCTCAGATATTCCATACAGCAATATTTTCACCGATATGTCTTCTAGAGCAAGAGACATAAAGGAAAGAATAAACAAATGGGACTTCATTGCAGCATTATTTACAATTGCCAATATATGGAAACAGCCCAAGTTTCCACCAGTAGGTGAGTGCATAAAACTATGAAATATTTACACAATGGAATACTACTCAGCCATAGAAAAGAAGAAAATTTTACCCTTTTCCATGGTATGGATGGATGTGGAGAATATTATGCTAAGTTAATTAACCCAATCAGAGAAAGACAAATACCATATGATTTCTCTTATATGTGGAATTTAATGAACAAACTGAACTAATAAAGCAAAATTGTTACAAACTCATAGATGGAGAACAGGATGACATCTAAGGGGGGGAGGTTAATGGGTGTAGGGATTGAGCAAAAAGGAAAAAGGACTCATGGACATGGACAACAGTGTGTTGATTGCTGGGGGGAGGAAGGTATTAGGGGACTAAATGGTAATGGATTAAATACAGTAAAAATTAAATTTATAAAAAAGAACATGTAATACCTGACTATTTAGTCAGCGATACTGAACACTTTTCCCTTAGACTATCAATAAAAATGACAACAGCCAACACAACAATAGCCATCCAGTGTGAATGACTCAAAACTATACCAATTTTTTTGTCAGATTGGCAAAAAAATATATTTTTTGGTGTGCCTCAGGGTTTTAGTATGTAGTTTATGCATGCTGTGAGATGAAAAAGGTTGGCAATCACTCTAGTAACTACTCAATAGTAATTAAGGTTTCAGAAAAAAAGACCTATTACAGCACGGATCCTCTCTATAGCATGATGGATAGAACACAGGTTAATGGTAGAAAGTCCTGGGTTTTAATTTGAGCTGTCACTTACTAGTTGTGTATCTTTGGGCATTCTACATAATCTCCTTGTATATTCATTAATGGGGAATGGTAAAAATAATCTCCATAAGGTTATTGATGAAATTAATCAATACATACATACATACTCATACAAAGCATTTAGCACAATAAGCTATACTAAATGTAACTTGCTGCTAGGAGGTTGTCAGCCCCTTTCTCGAGAACCTTTACGGAGAGGATGCCCCAGGCTTGGCTGCTAGGTGGGAGGAAGGGACCCACTTAATTTGATGAAGGCCTGCAACCAAAGCTATCCAAAGCCCTTGTGTGTGCACTCTGCGTTTCCTGTAGCAGAGGCCCCATTTCCTTTGTTTTCCCATCATTTCCTCTCATTCTTATCAGTTCAAAGCCTTTTATGGTGACTGGGAGTTTTGCCTTTTTGGGGTCAGTTTCCAGGTATTTCCTGTTACCTTTAGTCTCTGTTAGTTTCCTTTTTTATGGACAATCTGTTTTCTTGTGCTCACCATACTCAAAAAGGTAGCTTAATACATCCTCATGTCCTCAGATGGAGAGCAGAGTGTGGTAGAAACAGTCCTGGCCTGGGTATAAGGACAGCTGGGTTTTAATTTTCCTAAGCTTGCTTGGGTACATCACTTTCCTGCTTTGAGCCTTGGTTTCTCTATTTTTACAGAGACTGCATTGGACTACTAGGGGTATCCAACCCATGGCCCACAGACCACATGTGGCCCAGGATGGCTATGAATGAGGCCCAACACAAAATTATAAATTTACTTAAAACTTTTTCTTTGCTCATCAATTTTCGTTATTGTTTGTGTATTTAATGTGTGGTCCAAGACAACTATTCTTCTTGCAGTGTGGCCCAGAGATGCCAAAAGCTTGGAACCCCTGGGCTGATGAGCAACCTGAGGTCCCAGATACCTACCTAGCTCCCTGTTGTGACCTACCTACCTTTAGGGTGAGGCCTTTTATCTAATTTTACATTTATCTATTTTGTTCTTAAAGACCAGAAGGATAATGATAAAATAAGTCAACCTATGTAAGGTAACCCTCATAGAACAGATGAGACTTTTACTATTACTCACCTATATGGGTAATGGTCAGGGATCTGCCAAGGGGATTGCTAAAGCAAGTCATTCCCTGGGCAGCATCAGCTAGAATGTCCTGGGCAGCCACTCTTTCTAGAAAACTCATGGCTCAGATTTTGCTTAAGGTTTTTCAGTTGCCTTTCTAACCCATACAGAGAAGAGTAGCCCTCCAGAAGAGAAGCTAGGCTAAGCTAGAGGAGGCAGGGTGGAATTCGTGGGTCAGGGAGCAACTTAATGCAACTGCGTATTCATCATGCTTGGCACACCGTTGGCACTTTCTAAATGTTTGAGTAGAATAAAAAAAATCTAGGGCATCTGTGCTGCCATTTTACTGTGTGAGCATAGCCACATCAGCTCAGTATTTTGTTTTTATTTTTATTGAAATACATTTGACATATAGCATTGTGTAAATTTAAGATATATAACATGTCAATTTGATATATTTATATGTATATGTAATATGATGCATTGTAGCAACAATCAGCACATCACATTTCATAATCAACATTTTTTAGTGGTTGGAATAATTAAGTCCTATTCTTTTAGCAAGTTTGATGATTATAATACATGTGTAAAGGGGTAAAAGATAGAAAGCTGGTATACCATCAAATTTTCTCCCCTCATCATTTTATTGCCTAAAATTCAGAACTATTTTTGTCACTCGCTATCTTCTATTCAAAATATTGAAGAACTTAAAATAATGAGACTATATACATCCATGGCATGCTAAGCTCTTTTCACTTTGAATAAAATTTATATGATGCTAATAAACATTCCTTTCTTTTCTGAAATAGTCCACATGAGAAAAGGGTGCTTACCTCTGTAGTAGTTATAGATGCTCCCTAAGGTGACACCCTGCCTAGTGACTCCAGAGGGAGACAAGGCTCTAAAAAAGCATCAAGGACAGGTCCTCTGCTTTTTGTGGCCTTATTTCCTCACTCAGTGCCTTGCAAAGGTTCTAGGAGATTCACAGACAATGAATGCAGAATTGAGAAATGGTTGTCTATATACATAGGACCACCACACGATGGCAGTAAAGTCAGGTGAATTCATTCCAGTCAATGCTTTCTCAGTTCTGCCTCTGGTTTTCAGATCACAGAATGTGATTCATGTTTAATTTATTTGTTTCCGTTTTCCCCACTGGATTTCCTTCTGTAAATCCCGGAATCAGCTTTCTTTCTCCCTCTCACCTTTAGTGAGCATTTATCTTGTCCTATCTACTCTAGAATGGTACTATATCCTAAACCTTTGTTTAAAAACAGAGATCATTTTTAAATGGGGTTGTTAATACTGTAGCATCCATTTCACAGGGCTCTAATGAGGATGAAATGTTTAGCACAGGGCCTGCACTCAATAAATGTTAAGGAATAACTGCTATTGTTGTTGTTATAGTTTAGACTGAACCAGAAGTTGTTTTTAATAAAATAAAATGGGTTTCAAAGGCAAGAACCAAAGGACAACCAGGGACAACTCTTGCATATTCTGGGAGCAATTCTCAAAGTTAGACTTACGGGTGTAAAAATATGGGTCTGCATGCTGTGTCATATAACTTTCAAACAATCTTCACCAAGTCCCACCCAGGTGAACTGGGAGAATTTGCATACAAGTATGTATCTTCCCAGAAAATCCCCAGCATTGCATCAATCACAATAAATATTGATTTCCTTTCATTTTCATCTAAAATCTAGACCAGTTTGGGCTAAGTATATGGTCTGGTTCAAGAGGTTGCCCACTGAACTGTGCATCAGAATCATATGGGCCCTCTCACCAGAGATAATAATTCTGTAGATCTCGAGCAGGGCGTAGGAATCTGTGTTATAAAATTCTCCTCAGACATTTTTGGGAACTAGTAGGCTAGCTGAAAAGTGTTTAGCTGAGAAAAAAAGGAGCTGAGAAGTATTGATCATTCTTCATGCTGCGCTAAGTGTTTTATGTTTGTCATGTCATTTTGACCTTCACAGCTGCTCTAGGTGGTAGGTGGGGTCACTTCCATTTTACCCATGGGGAAGCTGAAACTAAGAAATGTTAAATGACTTACCTAGACATTCAGTTTGTAAATGACGGGACATGGTTTCAAAAACAGTTCCTCATAACCTTCATCCCTATACACATGACTTCCCAAGAACACAGGGACCTATCCCTGTCTCTACCTTCTGACTAAGTGGGAACTTTGGTCAAATGTTTCATCTGGCTTAATCAGTGCTTTCCCTATAACAATATTCTTGCCTGTGATTGGGGCTTGATGAATGAATGAAACAAAAGAAGATTAAAAGATATAATGGATGAAAAAAGTGCCTTGTAAATTATAAAGTGCTATACACGTATTGGGTGACATTATTTATGGCATTGGTTATTACCCAGGGACCTCGGGCCTCAGGAAAGTCCCTGTGCTATATCTCTTGGCCATTGGCACATGGATAGAAACAGCTGATGCTCCAAGCTGGTGTTGCTGATATAGGGCTAAGTCAATGGCTGGAATGAGGGTGTACTTGCTCCTGAGTCCTAAAGTAGGTCAACTTGCTAGGTCTGGTCTTCTTGCTAATCAGCTTAACAATAACCCACAACCTTTGGACCAACTAGGTCTGGCCTTATATTTTTAAGTATTTGAAAATTATGTCAAAAACAGATAACAGACACTCTATAAGAATATTCTGGACACTTACTGTATATAAGATGCTGAATGAGGCATTGTACATAGTTCAGAGAATTCAAGAATGTAGTCTTCAATGAGCTTGTAGAGTGTGTGTGTATAATAAAATATAATACAATCTCAAACTCTAATGATTTCAATCATCAGAAGGAACAAAAACTGCTAGCTAAAGCACACAATGAGAACTCTAGAATCTATCTTCTTTTCCTTAGTATCAATTTTCATCTGGGTTACAGAAAACAGCCCCTGACTCTTCCTATTCTCGAAGATACTGCACACTACTCCCTTAATCTGTACTGCATTCTGTGGCCAAAATGATGTTTCAAAAATGAAAATCTGATGTCATTCCCATTCTTTAGCAATAATTTCCCATTTCCTTCAGGATAAAGTTCAGATTCCTTAGCACATCCTACAGGAAACCTGGCTATCACTTCTTTCACCACTCAAGCTTCTTCTCTTGCCCAGCCACCCTGAAAATACCATGTACCTTCAAACCTTTGCAACCAGGCATGTTTTCTTCCCTTTGTTATAAATACTATTCTCCCCTTCCTCACTTAGCTAACTTCCTATTTTTCTTTGAAAACTTCCTGCTTCCTTTAAACTGAGTTGATATCCCTAATCTATATTCCTGTATCACTCTATATCATAGCATTTGTCACACCAATGGTCTGTTTACTTGTTCCACTTCTATCTCTGGCTCCTTTTTATTCATCTGGTTTATTGATCTTACCTATGTGAGAATATGTTTAAAGAGTTTACCACAGAGGCTGGCACATGGACACATTTGACCAATATTAATTATTACTATTCCAGTCCCAGACTTAATTAGCTGAGGAAGTTCAAGTGGATGCTAGCAGAGGTCTTTTAAGAAGGTATTAGAGAACAGGGGTCAATTTCTTAGAGGCCAAGTATCCTAAAGACCTCATTCTGAGTCAGACAGTTCCAATACTTGGTTAAATGGCTTTTGACTGGTCTCTTTGCGGAGAGTATCTGTCTTAGTTCTTTTGGGCTACTGTGAGAGATACTAAAGCCTAGGTGGTTTAATAACAACAAAAACATTTTTTCTCACAGCTATGGAGGCTGGAAAATCCAAGATCAAGGTGCCAGCAGATTCAGTGTCTAGTGAGAACCTATTTTCGGATTCATGGATGGTCATCTTCTTGCTGTATTCTCACATTGTAGAAAGGGCTATGGGAGCTTTCTGGAGTCTCTTTTAATAAGGACACTAATCTCATTTATGAGGGCTCTTCTCTCATGACTTAATAAACTCTAAATGTCTCATCTCCAAATACAATCACATTTGAGATTAGGATTTAACTCATGAATTTTGGGGGACACAGACATTCATTCTATAGCAGTTCCCAAAGGTCTTCCAGGGAGCTGTTCCAAGTGTAGTTCATAGGCTGTACAAAGGACAGCACAGAGTGGTGTGGAGATTTTTTCAGGTATAGGTAGGGGTCAATCTCGAGAAAGACCCAGAAGCACAATTTAAGTTGGCCTGAGATGTAGCTTCTCCCCATAACCCCACAATGAATAAAAAGATGAGCAGATTAGCTAAAACTCAGGCTACCTATGCAAAAGGTGATATAAATAAAAAAGACTGGTTGACAAATTATGAGGATAATTCAGAAGCAAATGCTCAATAGAGATGGGGAAGATATCAATAGAAAGACACAATTTGTTTGGCAGAAGTGTAAGAGAAAAAAAAATCAACTATATCAGGGTGTCTGTGTCACCATGAGGATTTGACTCTTTACTGAGTGCCACCCTGACTTTCTAGCAAGTACTTTGGCCTGCCCTTACCATTTAGAACATTGGGTTAGACCAAGATGGTGTTGGCAGCTCAGAATGTTCTACTTCCCTAGCAGAAATGACTGAGTCAAATAATGACTGCTAGCGATATGATGTTTACTTGAACTACTGAAGTTTTCAGAGGATTTTTTTCCTTCTTTGGCAAGGCACCCTGACAGGTTCTCAGGCTTCCAATCTGGGTTCCTGTTGACCCTCATGCCCAGCCTGGAGAGTGAGAAGAATGCTGTTCTCTTGGGTTTGGCTACCGGTTTACTGGAGGTTGCAGTGGAGTGTGTGTGTGTGGGGGGGGGCATGGCATTTGGCAATTGCCCTTGAATTAGTTGGCTTTGCTTTACCTTTGACAATTATTCATCTGTGAGGAACCTAAAAGAGCAAATTATCTGCTCATTTACCTTGATTGGATACATTTAAAATGTTTTTATGTTGCTACCTATGGAGACCTTAAAATCAGCACTATCTCTCTCAACATATAGGATCATCAGCTTCTTCCAAACCTCTACTGGCTGTTTAACACAAAATTCAGGTCCCAGTGGCAAAAATATGTTGAGTAAGCAAGTAGCAACACATGCTCTCCCTCCCCTTAACTATACACATCAAATAGCATTTGGGAGGTGGGTTGCTGCCCTGGTTTTATAAGTTTCAATGATGCCATAGTGATGGGAAGAGCAGCTGGATGTCCTGAGCTGGGTCTGCCTTGGGAAAAATAACTCCTCATTAGGAAAAGGTCTGTTGAAGAGCTAGCTCAGTCTCTGCACTTCTCAACCCCTATGAATTATGTTCTCCAATGTTCTAATCTAATGTTCTCTTATCACAGCCCTTGCCTTTCTTCTCTTCTTCTTCTACCTATCTCCTTGACCCTCTTTTAGTCTCTTGCTCTTCTTTTATCTTTCTCCGGTCTTTTCCCCTCTCTATTCCATAGAATGTCAAAGGAATCTTAGGTGTTTTTCTGTAGCTGAGGATACTGCCCTCAGAGCCAGTGCAGGTAACCTGGTTTGATCTTATGAAGGCTGTGAGACAGCCCTCCCCTGGTGGCTCCCAGGCAGACATCTTTGCACATCTGCCTTGTCCCTCCGCTCTGGTTGGTGAGCTTAAGTGCAATATGTTGGCTCTCAATGTAGGTCCTCCTCCATCCTTGGGGTCACTCCTCATTTTTTTGGCCTACCTAAAGATAGAGCATTGTCTATCAAATTCCCTGGTTTTTGGAGTATATTAGATGAAATAATATGTCAATATTGTTTGCTTTGCTTTCTACCTGAACCACCTTCCAATATCCTGATTCCTTGAGTTCCTAGATTTTGGATGTGATCTTTGTATGGGAATACAGTCCCTTCTCATACCCCTAAGCTGTTTGTATTCTTGAAACAGATTTATCCTTTCTTGCCCTACCCCAAAGCTCCCAGCAATTCCATAATTTTTATCTCCTCCATCAGTCTCTCACTCACCAAACTAATATTAGGGGCTTCTTACCACTTATCCTGAGTCAGAAGCATAGCTTTTTCTGGAGTATTAGCTGTCAGAACTTGGTATTGGCAACACTTGCATCAAGTCACATACCCGAAAGTTCTGTAACATTTCATTTAGCCTAGTCAGTTTTGGAGGTGTTGGTGGTTGTTATGTGCTTGCTTTCCCCATACTTCCCTGTCTCTTTCTCCAACTTCTCAGGAACTTAAAATTCTATCATATGATTCTCTAAAAGGGCAGACTTGAGAAACCCAAAAGACAAACTTCTCTCTCTCTTTCTCTCTCATTAAAGTGTGTACCTGTGTGTGTATAACTGCACAAATGTTAGTCCTCACCAGAAACATTGGTTTGTTGCTAATTTCTCCCAGTAGCTCAGCATGATCCATTAACAGCTGGACAGATACCAAATGCCTGATGGGCATAGGACTGGGGCTCTAAGGAAGGGGGTCAGTTTAAGTTGCAGCCAGTGACAATTTGTTCTCTAAATAACAGAGATGTAATAACATAAGTTAATGCTGAATGAAAGTAAATAAAGTCAAACTCCAAACCAATTTGATTTGCAACTTGGAATAAAAGCACCATGTCTTGATTTAAATGTTTAAATTCCTGAATAAAGGAATTTAAGGTTCACAGCAAAATTGAGGGGAAGGTACAGATTTTTTATGTGCCCACTGTTCCTACACAGGCACAGCTTCTTCATTATCAGCATCCTGCACCGGAATGGCACATTTGTTATAACTGATGAACTTACACTGACACATTATAAGCACCTAAACTCCATAATTTACCTTAGGGTTCACTCTTGGTGTTGTACATTCTATGGGTTTAGACAAATGTATAATGACATGTATCCATCATTATAATAATACACAGAGTGTTTATACTACTCTATCAACTCTCTGTTCTGTTCTGTGCTTATTCATCCCTCCTCACACATCCCAACTTATGGCAAGCACTCATCCTTGTACTATCTTCATAGTTTTGTGTATTCCAGGAAGTCATACAGGTGACATTGGGCAGTATTCAGACATTTCAGATTGGATTCTTTCCCTTACTAATATGTATTTATGGTTCCTCCATGTCTTTTCATGGCTTGATAGCTCATTTCATTTTTCGACTCTCAATATTCCATTGTCTGGAAGTGCTACAGTTTACTTATCCATTCACCTACTGGAAAACATCTTGGTTGCTTCCAAGTTTTGGCAATTATGAATAAAGCTGCTATAAAAATCTGTGTGCAGGTTTCTTGTGTGGACGTAAATTTTCAGTTCCTTTGGATATATACCAAGGAGCACTATTGCTGGATCATATGGTATACATATGTTCAGTTCTGTAAGAAACTGTCAAACTGTTTTCCAAAGTTGGTTCATTCTCATTTGATGCCTTTTCACCCTTTCTCGAAGGAGGACACCTTTCTTTGGATTAGTTCTTTAGCATTCTTGGTTTCTAAACTGGTATTCTGAACATACCTCATGCACAGAGAGCTTCTCTTTTAGACTCTTCAGATTCTTTCCTACTCTGATTCACAACCCTGACACCCACACCAATGCTAGGCCTCACCAGAAACATTGGTTTGTTGCTAATTTCTCCCAGTAGCTCAGCATGATCCATTAACAGCCGGACAGATGCCAAATGCCTGACGGGCATAGGACTGGGGCTCTAGGGAAGGGGGTCAGTTTAAGTTGCAGCCAGTGACAATTTGTTTTCTAAATAACAGAGATGTAATAACATAAGTTAATGCTGAATGAAAGTAAATAAAGTCAAACTCCAAACCAATTTGATTTGCAACTTGGAATAAAAGCAACATGTCTTGATTTAAATGTCAGACCAACTGCTGAGTGATGATTTAATAACTTTTATGAGGAATTTTGTCACAGCAAATTCAACACTAGAATAGAATGACTCATGATAGTGTGTTAGAAATGATATGGAGGAGCACAAAAAGGAACTGGCTTATCTCAAGGCTCATCCAGAATTTTTGCATAAAGCTAGTTTTCAGTATGTATTCTTTACTCTCCCCCTATCCTGTCACCCAGTCTTTCTCTTCATAGATACCTATGCATGTATGTAGAGATGATCTCCAGATTGAATGTGTCCACTCACATTCAATCTGAAAGGTAAGGCCCCAGTGAATCTGGCTATTTCTGAGAGGGACTTCAAGAACTCATCTGGTTCTATTGTTCTTCTGGCAGACACTTAACTATTTTCTCCCATTTTAAGGTTGAGACAGTTGTGTTCAGGTGGGGTTAACAGATTTCTTCAAAGACTTCAGTCTGCTGACTCTAGAGAAGCAGTGCTTCTTCTTCCGTACCTTGTGAAATCTCTCTCCTTGACCTTACCCAGATTCTTTGGGCTAGTATACTAGAATGCTCAAGGCTGACCAAGCCCCAGTTCCAGCCAGCTTCCCAGGTCAATAAGGAACCACACATACCTGTTCTTAAGAGAGAAGATTCCATTCTGTTGGGTTAATCTTTTAGTCATCAAGATTCATTTGTAAATGATTCAAAATGTAAATGTCTGGTGTTTGCCTAGATGGGGGTTGCTCAGCTTCAAAAATATTGACACTTTAGGCCAGATCACTTTTTTTGTTAGAGGTGTTTTATGTATTGTTAAATGTGTAACAGCAACTCTTGCCTCTACTTAACTGGTCTCTGTCTATATATTACAACTTCCTCCCATCCTGTTTACTCACAGCTTTTAGGTTAATCTTCCCAAGCCACACCTTTAACTCAGTGGTTCTTAATAGAAAACAATCCACCCTCTCCACCTCCAGGAGCATTTGGCAATATCTGTCAGTATTTTTGGCTTCCACAATCCTCGGGGAGAGGGATAAATTGTGAAAATATAGTGGCTGGAGGCCAGCATGCTACAATGCACAAGACAACCCTCTACACCCCACTCCCATACAACAAAGAATGTTTTGGCCCAAACTATCAGTAGTGCCAAAGATAAGAAACCTTGGTCTATCATCATCTTCTGATCAGAAACTCCATTGTTCCATACTGTTTGTGGGAAAGATGACAAATTTCATGGCTCCTTCTGATCTAGATTTAGTTCATTATTTGTCAACTACAGCACCTTTTCTGAAACTTACTGAATGGAGTGAAACTCACTAAATGGAGTGAAACATGTGTTTTACTTTCACACTTATATAACTTTGCTAGTACACCAACCACTCCTGCTGCCTAGAATGCCCACTTCCCACTACTAAAGTCAAGTTGAAATGATATCTCCTCTATAAAACCTTACCTGAGCCTGAATTCTCCCAGCTAGAAATAATTTCTGCCTTCCTGGATATCCTTGTGGTATTTTGCTCATATGCCTCTTAAAACATTTATCATATTCATGGTAGAATGAAAAATTTGAATTGGAAGGGGCTTTTACAAATCTCTCCAGTAAAATTACCTTCATTTTCTTAAACAAGAAAATTGAGACAAAAAATGAAATGATTAGTTAAAGGCATCACATTATCCCATAAAATTTGGACCAATGTTATATTCTTGGCTCTACTCTCTTGGCATGGTTGAAACGAATAGCCATGGACTCCCAGTCCTGGCATTCAAATCTCAATTCTGACACTGGTAAGTTGACAAAGTACCTTTTTGAGACTTGATTTCCTCAAATGTAAATGGAAATAATTATGGCCGTTTGTGAGAATCAAGTGAGATGATGTATTCAAAATATCTGGCACATAGTAGGTACTTAAAATATTCGTCAGATGAATAGTAGTATAGCAGTACATCAAGGAGTAGGATTTAGTGATTGATGATGGTTATGGGACTTTACTAAAAGAAGATTGGAGGCAAAGGGTGGTAGTTCATTGCCACTGTTCCTTAATTTCGCAGACTTCCATTGAAAACAAGTTCTTCTGTAGGCCATCAGACCAGTGTTGAAGTTTTCTGTGGAGTAGGTGAGTAGCGACAGAAACCCTCAACCTGGAAATGTAGTTATTAGAAGGTATGTTTTCTTTTCATTGGCAATACTAGTGAGATAACCTTTCTGATCCCTCAAGAAGGTAACAGGTATGGTTATGGGAAGAGGGTTAGATAGAAGATACATTCCCTCTATTCTTGGATTCCTGTGTGGCAGAGTCCTGTGGCTTACATGATATTCAGTGGTGTAATAGAAGTCTTTGGAGAAAATTCAACGTGCACTTGGGTGTCAATGAGAGCACTTTGGTGTTGATTCCTAGCCCAGCAATGCCTGGTTCTGACTTGACTTCAATAAGGTTTATTGAGACCTTTCTAGCTTGTGTTCTACTCTGGAGCTTCCCACTCTTTCTTCTTGCTTAGGGTCAGCTTTCTTCCTGCTTAGGGTTTTGGGGTAATGGTCCGCTATGCATTTATTCCTTTTGTTTACAGAAAGAAGTATTTCCTTGGTCCCAGGATGCATGTGTCTAATAGAAATATGACTGCTACTCTAATGCAGGTGATGACCTGATAGGCAAGTAAAGAAACAGAATGAGACCTCTGCTGCTTTGTCTAGACTATATTGGGAGCATGGCAAAGAGAAGGAAGTTGCTCCACAGTGGGCCCACCCCAGAGCTGGCTCCTCTCTACTCTGCCATGTGAGCACAGGAGGTTTTGGTTGTAGGGCATAAAGGAAAAGCTCAGGTGAATCTATGACAATTTGATTTAGGAAACCTCTCTTTGGCACTTACATGTCAAGGGTCCTGTAAGAAGAAATTGGTTTTTAGGTGGATTAGAACATCAGTAGAGGGCAGGGCACAAGATTGAGAGCAGAGACTTGGTCTGGATCCTTGCCTCTAACTCTGCTTCTGAGAGTGTTCTTAGGGCTGTTGACTGAGCCTCACTTTCTTGAATGTGTAGTGGGTGCACTAAAGCCTGCAGTTTTTCTCTCAAGAATGGCAGAAGTTGAAGGTTTGTCCATCTCTAGAGTTTTCAACTCCAAACCATTATATAAAACCTCCTACTTTCAGTGAGTGAGTGGTTATGTGTCTAAGGAAATGTACAACAAGATGGGGGGGGGCGGATACAGATCTATTGACTGCTTGCCTCAATATGGTATTCTTTAGCATACTCTTCTTAGAGTTCCACCTTATTGTTCATGTTGAAACCACTTTGTAGATAGTTAGATAGCTTTTTTAAAAA
>PVJD01018757.1:0-13497 GCA_004026545.1 Mormoops blainvillei | reverse complement strand
TCTGTTCCTCTTCATCCTTCACGCAGTTGTGTTTCTGGACAAGAGGCAATTAGTGTAAAAGAGAACAAATATACCGTACATCCTCACATTATACACCCTGATGCCAGTCAATATTGAGTCTTTTGGGAAAACCTGCAGGGCACTAGATTCACAAGGGGCACAGGACTGCGCTTTCATTGACCTAATGAACTTTACTTAAGCATTGACAATGTGCCAGTTGACACAGATGTGTCGCTGGATGGACAGCTCCCACAACCGCCTCATATCCTCATTGGTGATATATTGCAGACAGGAAAGTGTTGCTTTTAGAGATAGTTAACTGTAGTTTTCTTATTTCTTGACGACTTCGCAATGCCTAGATAAGAAAAGCCAAGGATAGCCTAAACCATTCAGGGCAGCAAAGCGTCCCAGCATTAGTTTTATGTAGAATTGTGTTCTTTGTCCTGTAGAGAAAGGACCATTGGCATTTTCCTCAGAGATGCTCTTTTGCACGGGAAAGAGAGTGTGGGTCAACTATTTTTGTTCTGTGTTATTGTGCTAAGAGAAACAGACCTGCAAGTTTATGTGGGAAGCTTGGGGAAGTGAGTGAAAGCTACTATAAGCATAGCTTTGGGAGATTGTCAAGACTAGGCCATGTTGGACTATGGCATGCAATGGGATGCAATGGAATAACGTGAGCTAATCTGAAAACAGAGTATAGGTCAAGCACCATCTCTGCTGTGAAAGAAAACTTGAAATAGCGTTTAAATAATCTAGAGCCTCTTGGGTTTTATGCTCAATGAGGATGGAACTTAAGCCTGGTATTGGGCCTGGAAAATGATGTAAGGAAGCTAGGCAACTTAATCAGGTCTTGGAGATAGACAATAACTTGACATTCTGTAGAGGTTCGGGAAGTGAACAGAAGTCAGTGAGAAAGTGGGTGACATGAAATCCAGAGTACCTTATGTATCAGTGAGTAGGTGGAGATGTTTGTGATGGACAGAGAAGACTCATTGTCGTGCCGTCCTTTCCCTTAATCTTCCTAAATTCAAGATATCTGAACTGTACTCAGCAAGATGTGGAGCAGAAACGGGTGGTATTTCAGTACCATGGTAATATTTTATACCAAGTGTGCCAGTTATTAATCCCAAACTGTGAGTTGCTGGTGTGGTTTGAGAATGAGTACACCCAGCAGCTGGGCAACCAGGGGATCAGAAATTTGAACAGAGAGCTTAAGTTGAGGGAACAGGGGTACCACTGTTCTTCAAAATTGGAAAAAAGAGAGAGAACTCGCTTCAGCAATTTTCATGATGCAGTTGGAAGTCGAGTAATATCCACTGTGGAGTCAAGAAAGCTTCCTGTAAAATGATTCAGAAATCCAGGATGGATTTCCTCTAATTTTCACCCTGAGGAATGGTATGTATACTTCCATATTTGTTCTAATTTTTAAAATACTTCATGCACAGATTATGAAAAAGCATATAGCCCCAAAGACCTTAGATATCATCCCACAGAAATGTTACAAGTCCTAACCAGTTTTCTCACCCCAGGCTTCTGTCTGAATATTTCCTTGCTGTTTCTTTTTAAAGGGTGTGGCATCTAGACCAAAAGTGTATGCATGTATGCATTGATTAATTACTTCACTGAGTTGTCTATTTAATTCCTAAGATCACTCACACTGTTCAGGAGCAGGGAATACTAAGGAGTACCATAATAATAATCGGAATCAGACCTCCTGAGCAGCTGACAGCTGAAAGGGTATAATGTATGTCCACACTCATGCATGAGTGCCAAATTATGCTGGAGCGAGTGCTTTGGCGGAAAAAAAAACACACACACAAATTGAGGACAAGTGCCTAGGGATAAGAGAGAGAGGGTGGTTCTATGTGCAGATGATCAAGGAAAGGATATTTCAGGTTATAACATATTGGATGATATATATTGTCGAATGATTGAACCACAGGATTAACAAGTACAGGAAAGGCAGCAGTCAAACCTTGAAGACTGCTGAGGCCACTCAGAGGTGGGCCTCCCCACAGAGCATAGGAATGGTTGCCAGATAGATGCCTAAGAGCTGGAAATGCAGTGCCTGTGATCTAAACTCAGATACTGGAGTCTTTTCTGAGTGAGGTGGTACCATGGTGGTCTTCACATGCAGAGTGGAATGTCTCCTGTAAGGTTCTGGTTTGCTGAATTGTGGGTTATGAACATCCGTGGATAATCACTCAGGGATTACTTCAACTCCAAAAGGGAAATGATGGCAACTTGGTTGGAGTTGTATGGGCCTCAACAGTGTAAGAATTGCGTTTGAAGAACTAGTTTCAAAAAGAGATCTCCCTGTTGTATTTATAAATGGCTAGCATAGAATGACATCAGTTGTGGATACCTTAAGAGGTTTGAGAGATGGCCTGTTTCATTGTCATAATTTTCGAGAACAGAGACCATCATCTCCCTTTTGGGACCATTGTTTCTAACTTAAACATGACAGTAGAAAATACAAACACACATTTGGGAGAAGTCAATGCCCTTGCATCGACAGAGGTTGTCAAACAGACTCCAATGCTCATTTGAAAGCCCCTAGCCTAGGGCATTTGTAGAAAATGCAATTAATGTGGGCCTTCTGTATATCTCATGAAGCTGAAATGCATAGAAATGAAAAGGGACATAGGGTGTGAATGCTTTGTGGGTCACAGGGCTCACACTTTTTACAACAAGAAGAATGATTCCTCTGGCCCTTGATTTCAGGAGAATAAAAGCATATGGCTCTGACAACCTCATCAGCATGTTTCCTGACGCAAACATTTTGATTCAGCAAAACCAAAACCAGAGGTCCACGCAAGTCCCTTCTGCTCTCTGGCGTCCTTAAGTCAAATGTTGCTCCGCTGACACATGAAATGCAGTCACCCCTCTCAGGTCATCCCAGAAACATCTGCAAGAAAAAGCTTCTTCTCCGATGAGCTCTAGTCAGAGGATCAGAGACAGTGGCAGCAATACACTCAACCAAAAGAACACAATGACAAGGATGAAGGTTAAGAGGGGAAAAAAAAAAACAAAACTGTCCTATCCTTCCCCTAAAAGGGGTGTCTCTTAGGCCTGATTGACACCACCCAAAGAACTAATTGGGAGCTCAGGTAGATTGAGGAAATTATGTAGGGAGAGCCAAGTCCAGTCCAGAATATGCAGCCAGAGGATTCAGGAAGATTATTTGTGGGAGGAGGATTGCCAAAAAGTGTAACAGTGAGGTATGGAGAGTGCAGACAAGGCTGCAATGATACGTCATATTTCAAGAGACAACAGAGCTCCCACTCAAAGGAGAGAGCCCATGTGTTTGGGGCATTTGGACAACGCTTCAGATGTTAGTCAGGTTTTATATTACACCACAGGACACACACTGGAAAAATCCATGTTTGTAGGGATTGTGCGAAAGGCTTTGCCCAGAAATCACATCTCTTATGACATGAGGAGACACTCTCAAGGGAGCAAGACTAATTACTCATGCAGATCTTCTAGTCTTTAGCGCTCCAGAGCCTCTCAACTGCCATAATGCAAATGCAGTGCACACACTTCTTTCCACAGTTCTGAGAGGAGAGACTGTACAGTGATCTGGTCCCTCGCACACCAACAGTGTCATCAGTGGAGAGGTGAATGTTTAAATAAATCCTCCACTCTCCTGAAAATTTAGGTGATTGCAAATAGTTCATTAATCATTACAGCATGGTGTACACCAAGTTACTCCACGTTTCTTCAAGCTTATGTTCTAATAAATACTGTTGTGACAGTCTTTCTAAGTGAACTACCTCATTCTTCCCATCAGAGAATGGATAGTTTCAAGAGAGCCACTGAGAGCCAGTTTTCTGAGCTAGAGCAAGTCAGTTTCTGCAAAGCTCAAAATATGGTGTCAATCACGTTAGCTTATAGCCAAAGCAAAGGGAATTGAGACAGACTCTTTAGAAGTGGATTCCCTAGTGTCCTGGCAATAGAAATATTTCTCCTTATTGGGTGAGAATCCTCACGAATCCGTTTGTTCTCTTGGATTCCATTCTAGTTTCCGCAAAACTCGGTATCCTTGCCAGTGAAAGGCAGGCAGGGAAATATCCATCTGTGTGGACGTGAGTCTGGTTCAATATGGGCACCTTCTACCCCTCACTCCTTGCTGCACCATTGGTGTCTGCATCTAAACGTACATGCCATATGAACCCAAGATCAGTCCTTACACGGATTTGAAGTCAGAGTTCCCCCTCCAGTTTTATGACCAAAAGCAATATTCTCAATACTTTGGTACACATTTTTCCTTTCCGTATGATGAGCAGGGTAGTGGTGGCCTCTTGGTTTGACATTTCTAATTGAGCCAGAATCCGGAACAGGATATCTGAGAGCACAAGTCTTTTATGAAAAATACTTTCAGTCGCCAACTGCACACATCCTTCTGTGCTGGAAAATGGAAGATTTAGAGAGAAGGGGCTGTGTCCACACTTAGTCATTGAGCAAACTCTACTTCTTCCACATATGTTTTGCAGTCATAAATAGCAAGCGTTGGCTGGGGAACTGCTTCTGTACAGGTCAATGTTCCCTGACTCTGAGCATGGGTATTCCGACACTGAGGTAGACTGTAGGGAGTAGAACATGTGGGAAAGGTCCTTCCACAGATGTTGCAGACTGCTAAGTTTCATGACAGCATCTTCCTGAATCACGCATGTCGCATCTGCATGATGTGTTTGTGAGACTGCACGCAGCTTCTTCTCTAGTCCACTTCCCTGCTACCTAGGCTTCATGGGTTGAAATACCCCAGGATACCATTATGAAACTATTAATTTTTCTACTCTTAAACTCCTGTTTGATAACTGAATTCCTATGACAACATGAAGATGCATTCAGAAGAGCAGATGTGCACAAATATTTCATTCCTTTCCACAAGTTCCCAGATAATGTTCGCAATGACCCATGGGCACATAATACACTTGGACACATTAAGTGCAAGTCCAGCTAGAGTCACCGTGAGATCAGGATAGAAACCTACCTCTGTGTCACCGTGGGTGCGCACGGTACCACATGGTCAGGGCATTTTGTTTTGCTTTTTTTGTTTTTGTTTTTGTTTTTTTTTATTTTTCAAACGGAACTGATTTTAACTCAGGGAAAAGTCAAAAACAATCAGAGAATATCCGTATCATTTCTTGTCCTGCATGAGGGAGACGTACGCTTGGCCCACAATGCTTTTGTTGTGGTGGATTCAGGAAAGGGGGACACCTGACTTCCATGATATGGAATTAAGACTTTTCTGCCCCTCTCCTGGTGGGGGATGGTCATGCGTATCTACATAAACAAGGTAGATTTCCACAATATGAATATCACTATCGGTATTTCTTTCTTGCTGGTTTTCTAAAGAAAGTTGTGTTTCTTGATTATTTTCCTTACAACTGTGGGCCTCATGAGACAGCCCTTAATATTTCTATGGACTGTGGTTTCAGCATGGGCCAAGGCAGCAGTTAAGAGGTGTGTTGTAATGCTGGCAGAGGATCTGGGAGTGAAACATGATAGGTTGCGTAAGCCAGCCCTTCCTGCAGTAGAGAATGTCCAACTAAATTAAAAGGCTGTGACATTCATGACTAGTAGTATGTTCCATTTCTCCTTCCTCGTTCAATAAACCACATTCCTACTATGGCTGCCAACAACCTAGGCAGTCCCCATCATTCTCCTGCTGTCAGTTCATCCATTGTACTGAGCACCCTCTCCCAACATGGCTGAACGATTCTGTCAAAATGATATATGTCTCCAAAACCTAATTCATAATCAGCCTCTCCTACTTCAGTCTTGCTTGCGTAACTCACGTGATCCCCATGACCTCGTGCATGGAGTTTGGCGTTCACATCCCTGAATCACACACCTGTCAGCAGCTGGCACCCACATTCCGCATTTGGAAGAAGGAGCTTGACTCATGCAGAATTCTTAGTCTCTTGTTTCCTGACAGGGAGTTGGGGTCAGGCTACCATCCCTCTCACACCAGCAAGACCTACTCCAGATGTTCCATTTGATTTCTCAACTCCACCATACACTGTGATTTAGGTAAAGGCAGATCTGTCTTTTCCAAACCGGCATTTCTGCCCAACAGACAAAGGCCTATTTCCAAAACTGTATATCAAGAAAGACCAAAGCAGGACCTGGTCTTGTTCAAGGGGTCCAGTTGAAAGGAATTTAGACCCTATGAGGATCCCTCTTCCCATGTTCTCTTTGTCTGTCATTTTCTCATCAGCTCAGACAAAGACAAGTGTCTGGGTTCTCTAGGGATAGTGGAAATGGAACTGACTGGGGCAACCGATAAAACACGGTGGCTGTAGGTGATGATATTTTTGGACGTTTAGAAGCAATGTACACCATTTTGTGTCTCGGATGAATGACTCCATGGGGTGATAGAACCAGGGCTGACTATCTATCTCACTTCTAAATATGCCAGAAAGATAACTGATGTTTAAAGTCATCCATGAAACCATTTTAAGCCCCGTTCCCATTCAGGGTCAGGGCAGCCTGGATAACAAGTTTGAATTGGGAAGGTCTGGGCATGTGTCTTGGCTGTATGTGTAGTGGATGAGTGCTGGGTTGTGAACATTCTCTGAGATAAGCTGTGAAAGAGATCGCATGTGGAGGGGCAAGCAGAGGGATCTCAGTGTGGACAGTAGGAAGAGGCAAGAAATGAAACTGCTCATTCAAACAAGCTTCTACCTCTCCCCCTCAGGTGATCACCTTTGTCACATTTGCTGTCTCATATTTGTTCCTTCTTCCGTATCATTGTGAATTTGTCCCACAGGAAAACCGTGCTCTCCATGCAGCACAAGCCATCTACTGAGGAGGACTGGATGAGTGCCAGCAACAACAGGGACTAACATGGACCAGGGTCTAGACTTTGGCTTCGATCCACCTGGATGCACCGTCACCACTCAGCTCTTCCCTTTTGCTTGTGAGCCCAGTGGCAGCTCCTGATGTGGCGCCAGTGTCCAAGCATGACTGCTAAGACATTTTTAGGGAAAAAAGGCAGTGGGCCAAGCAACACAGGGACAGCTGTAGACATGCCGTATCGGACAGCCACATCGCCTCCCATTGGGACCCTGACTGTTTCATGTTAATAAGGGACAGCGTCTCCACAGCCACAGCTATGTCTGAAGAAGCACTGTTTCTAAGTTTGTAAATAAATGCAGTTGAAATAGTTCCAATGCTTCGATGGATTTTATTGCATAATCATATGCAATAAAGTCTCCATAGATCTGCCAATTCTTATGCACATGTATAATCGGTATGGAAAGGGAATACATTGATTTTCAGATTTCCTTGGTAATTTGTATCTTCGTGGGTCTTTTTAACAGTTAAGACAGCAATTCACCTACCCATCATCATCCCAGGCAGCACCAGGATTCGAGTCACAGAAATGAACATACCCAAGCTTGAGGACAACTAGAACTCAGGCACGTTCACGTACCAGTGCCCCAGAACAACCCATTTATCATGACCAGCACACAGTGTCCATCTGTACACTCTCTTATTGGCTGGAAGGGCACAGTAAGGGAGGTGAGGTAACTATGTGGTGTATGCAATGTATGCTTGTCCAGGCTGGTGGGTGCAACCGCCAGCCAATCAGAGCGTAGTACAGCAAACCAGGGCACACCAGAGCCCATGAGAGCAGTCATTTATAATCAGGACACACAGCAACAGTGAGCATCCACATGGCAAATTCTTCATGAAGGAGTTGTGACTCACACACTGGTTCTTATTAACTGTTTAATAATATTACCCTTTCCTTACAAAGTGTAGCTAAAAACTTGGGCCCACACATTATGAACCCACCAAGGACATAGACAGCAACCCAAGGCACTGTCCAAGGCTTATGGCCATGCACAGACTGCTCAGACTCTACAACCTACTCATCACAGCCACACAGATAGAGCTCATTTGTGATGACCCCTTTGAAATCCTCATTAGAATAGAGACACCTGAGTTCTCAAAGAGCACTGTAGCTCTCTGTGGATGGTCCAAACAGACATGAAGCCTTCGAGGTGAACTGTTTGGAGGAGTAAGCAGACAGTTAGTACATGACTGTCACGTAGCCATGAGTTTCACAACCAAGGCAATTGGTAGTGCTCATGCCTGTTTTGGTCATTGTGAGAGGTGGGAATATGCCATGGAGACAGATCTGGGCCTCAATGTATGCCACACCCAAATCCTTCTGGGTGCTCATTGAATATGTCACAGCTGGTTTTTCAAAGCCCAAGCACTTAGAACTCTTTTGGAGACTATGCCAGTACCAGCCACATTCTCTAGCGCCTTGACTACTGTGGCTCGTGCCCTTTACTCCAACACCTGGTCCATTCTATCATTTTCTGTGTACTGAGACACCTGAAAAAATGCAGCATCCACCATGGCTCACACAACCACAGCATCTCAGCGGCTGAAATGCCTGAAACAGTGCACTAACCATCATCCAAACACAGGTCTATTCTCTTCACCTGCAAGGTCCTCGACATCTGAGCAACCCAGTGTCTGCAAAATTCCTCAGCTGCTTCAGCATGCCGGGACTTCAGTATGTGAAGCACCAAGAATATCCCAGGGACTTCCTGGTTTCAACTTCGGCACATTCCCAAGGATCGTAATATCTTCATCACGTCGAAGACTACAGTGTCTTCAGTGTGTTTTAACCCACTCAATTAAGCTTGTGTTTTTATTTTCTCAAATATAGTATCGGTCTACTGGTTAGCATGTTCTCCAAGCCCTGCATGTTACAGACTCCCCAGTGTCTGTGAGCAACTGGACATTAGCTGTGACAACACTGTTTCAAACCTGTGTTTTACCCAAACTCATCAATATTCTCCCACACCTGGACTATCCCAGCTTCAACAAAGCTTTGGGTGCTATTTCAGCATCTGTAGTGTTCCCAAATGCCCGTGCTACAGCAGCACCTGCTGTGTCCTCAGGTCTGGAGTACCCCAGCATCTTCAATGTTTGCAATACACTAGCATATGCCAGCATGTTTAAGACCTCAAAATGCAAACTAGTGGAGTATCAACACTGTTCTAAAACTCTCTAGTATTCGGAGTGTTCGAGGTGTTCTATAACACATGCAGTATCACCATGCATTCAGCGTTCTCAAACACATGGACTACACTGGGTCTGCAGTATTCTAAAGCTCCTTGGAAAATGCCGGTGTCTGCACAGTCTGAAAATGATGCCATTTCACAGATTCTTCAATGTTGTGAAGTATCTGGGCAATTTCAGCACTTGAATGTACTCAAACACCTAAAATATTCCTAGAACCTTCAGTACCATCCAACACCGGCTGTATTTAAGCAGTAGCAGCGTTCTGAATCACCTGGAGTACTGCTGCATCCGTTTGTTCTCATACACCTGGATCCTCCCAGGGCCTGTAATGTGCTCAAACACCAGGAACATCCCAAAGCATTCTGGATTATCTGATGGTTACACTTCCCCAGCATCTTCAGTGTTCCAAACCTGGTGGGATATATGAAGTTCCTGCAATATTCCTCAATTCCTTGAATATCCCACACTTCCCAAATTCTTCTAAAAAACTGGACTAAACCCATGCCTACCATCTGTGAAATACCTGTGTTAGCTCTGCAGATTTTGTTTCTCAATCTGAAGACTACACCACAGTCTGCAATGCTCTCCAATCCCAGGGTATACCCAAGTCTCCAGTGCTATCAACGCATGAACTATCCAGGATCTGCAGTGTTCTCAACACCTGGGCTCTTCCAAACATATACCAGATTCTGATCGTCGAGGACAAAGTAAACGCCTTTACAGAGCTCCAACTCTGACGTTATGGCAGTGTCTGCAACTATCCAATGAACCACGTCATGTGTCACAGTTTTGTAGTCACGGACGATTGGACTACTTCAGCTCTTCAGGTCCCACAACACCTCACTTATGCTAACTGTGTCAGAGTGTTCAAAAACCTGGAGTATACCAGGATTTTCCTGTTCTCCATATTTGGAGTACTCCTTCTTGTGTGATATCCCAAAGACTCTCAGCTCTCTAGCTCCTTCTGAGGCCTTAAATACATGAACAATGTTGGTGCCTCTATCCTCAGAATACACCTGTGCTACCCAAAGCATCCTAGTGCTCTCCAACCACTCATCCTTTCCAGGGTCTGCATTCATGACAGATGCCAAGAATGCCACTGCATCACTTTGATATCAAACACCTGACCTATCTTAATGCTAGCAATGCTCTTAAACTCCTGGACTTTCTTAGCACCCTCAGTGTTCTCAAACGCCATTTCTAGACAAGCTTTTGCAGTGTTGTGACCCACGTCGGCTATGCCAGCATCTTCATTGTTCTCAAACATCTGCATTCTTCCAGCTTCTGCAGGATTCTTTTTCTTTATTCCAAAAGAGCAACCTTCGCAGCATCCTCAATATTCCCAGTGTCCTGGACTATCACGGTATCTGAAGCATTCTCGCTCTACTGCATTTCCAGCATATATAATTTTTTCAGAATTCTGGATTATGCCAAAACCTGAAATGTTCTCTGGTAACCTAAATACACCAACTTGGCGGATATGGGAGACAACTGCTATACCCCCAATATCTACACTGATGGAGAGCATGAGATGTATGACAGAGTCTCTTCTTCTCAAAGACCTACTCTATCATTTTCAGTACTACCAAGCCCTTGTGGTTTTCAGTGTTTTTAAATACCTGAATTCTATCAGTCTCTGCATGTTTCAAAAACTCCTGTGCCATACAGTGTTCATGCAACATTCTCAAACACCTGACTGTTCCAAGAACTGTCAATGCTCAAGGTAATGGAAGTATCCCAGCATAGCAGGTGCCTCAAACACTGGCAGTATCCAAACATGCAATTGTCCTCAAGTACCTTGACTATCCCGGCCTTTGCTGTGTTCTCCAACACTTGTGCTATCCCTGCATCTGCAGTTTCCTCAGTGACTGCATCGTTATAGAATCCCCAACATGCCAAACCACTGCGCTTTACAGCTGTCTGGGAAGTTCTCAAATCCCTGGACTATTGCAGCATCTTCATTATTTTCAATCACATGGGATATCTCAGCATCTTCGATGTTATGAAACACTTAAACCACCCTCGCTCATGTAGTGCGTTCTACTGTAATAGGTAACGAACAAGGCTCTGTCAAGTACCATCACTTTTCAAGCCTATTATCCAAGAAATATGATACATATTCGTGCATGTATGCATATATAATATAGACATCCAATATAATGAATAGATGGTATACATCACTGAAATGATGTATATTTATGAAATGTACTTATGTAGTTATACATGAAATGTATTTTTACACATGAATAAATATTTAAATAATAAAATAGTTATATGCCAATATGTAAAATAATTATTCAGAGAAAGAAACCACCACTAGGCCCTTCAAAAATGGAACTGCACATGTTGGAAGTTACAGAAGGAAGAGAAGAAATAGTCATGTATAACATTTTAGAGGACATTTAGGAAAGATGCTGACATTTTAATAAATTGTGACGCTGCATTAAATGATCTTGTGTGTGTTTGGTCATTGAGAAATACCAAGTCCAAAACCTAGAGAAAAACAATAAAATTGAAAATTAAAAATAAGTCAATGGATGGATCAGGGGTTTGGAGCATCTGTCCACTCATCAAATACTGCATTTTGGCTACAGATAGGGTAACATACCTGGGTTGTAGGTTCCATCTCTGACCGATGCCCAAGGGTGAGGCAACTGATCAATGACTTTGTCTCAAATCAATGTTTCTCTATCTCAAGTCAATACATAAAGGACGATATTTTATGCCTAGAAAGGACTATCTACCATGACCCACCCAGATCGGAGCTTAGGAATGGAGCACTCTCTGTAATCTTAGCGTTACTATTCCACCTGCAACACTATAGACTTCATAGACACTTGCAGAAACAATGATTCTCAGACTAACTCTTTTGACTACAGGGCTGAGACACCTGTGCTCTGTTAATGGATGAGTTTTCAGCATTGCTGTACATGTAACCAGTATGTAAACTCTCATGCTTATTTTTGTGGTGCTTGCTTACAAATGTAATAAGCATCAGCCCGGATTTTGAATGAATGGGTGCCAGGCATGTGGCATAAATAACTCCTTATCAAGTAACATTTTACTCAAGCTTCCATCCCTTTAGGAAGTTCTCATTTGCTCATGTACTCTTTAAAGAGTTTCAGCAATCATTAAACTAGTTGTCTGTGTTTTCTTGTAACTCAGTGCTGGCTTTGATTTTGTTTAAGGACCACCGTTCCAAGGCTTAAGCTTTTTCACTTGCGGAGGTTTTCCATTGTCATTCTGAGCAGCCACTTAATTTGGTTATCCGTGGTACTTTATTGATGACTTCTCTGCCCATATATGCACGGGTGCAAGTGTTTCAAGCTAGCCTTCAGTGCTGTACTTTCAGATCACTGTGAGGATATAGAAGATGTCCTGAGTTGCCTTGGCGTTTGGGCTTCTCTTCTGTGTTCAGATCTCTTGCCGCGACCCTTAGGAACAGTCTTCAAAACTGGGGTTCCAAATTCGTAAGGTCCCAGCGCTGCCTCCTGCAGCAGATGCTGCTGGCAGTGCAGCCAGCTCAAAGAACATTTCCGATATAAGGGATGGAGGCCAAAAACGGGTAGGATTGGACCTCCCAAAATCCACCAGCATTAGAAAACTGAAAAAAAAGGGTAGGAATTCGTAACACTAAATCAGTAATCAGCCCTCTCCTCTAAGGGCTCCTCATGTTGCAAAGATAAGAAAACCAATCAGTGTGTAATCCCAACATGTCTAAGTACACAATGCCGTTTTCCCCATATTCTGTGGTTCCAGCTCTAAATATCTAATGTCAAGTAATAAGGACAGTACATCACATTTGAGTGCATGGGGCAACACACTTTCAAAGAAAGATGAAGCCAAATACTCTGGAAATAAATGTTGAACAACACAACGTAGTAACTAGTACAAGGAAAGAATCCAGGCATTAAACGAAGGTCAGCTTACTATGATTCTTCAAGGGACGGTGACAGACGTTTTTAAGCTAAATGGACAGTTGCCATTTATCAGCACAGCAGAGACCGAATTGTGAATGTTCCATTTTGCAATGGGAAATGACTAAATAATTTCAAGTTTCAATCAGAACTTTCCTGAATACCTCTACTCTGGAACTGCACAATGGAGGATATTTCCCTCGTCAGCTTGAGGGCATAGCATTTCAAGCTCTCTCTGAGTAGTTCATGGACATTCAGCTGAGCAATAAGATGGCTGAAACAAAACCTGGTAGATAAGGTGAAAAATACGTTATTTATCTCCATTAGCGAATGCAGGAGACAGATTACAACTTTCAGAGGTGGGAGATGTATACATTCAAAATATCTTTAAGACCATTTGTAACATAGTGGACATTGTGTCTTCTGAAAGCTAATTAAAAAAAAAAACATGGCTGCAGTTTTCTCTCGTTTCAAAAGCTACATATTTCTCAGTGAATAAACAGTGAAGATGAACACTGCGCTA
>PVJD01018756.1:0-13507 GCA_004026545.1 Mormoops blainvillei | reverse complement strand
GCACTGGCCCTGGGGTTTCCCGGGTGGTGTAGTCCCAGGTCAGCCCCACCTGTGTTTTGCCTGGAGCCTCCCTGCCTGAGCTCTACAGCAATCTGAGAGGGCTACTGCTTGTGCTGATCTTGGAGACTCCCAGGAGAAGCCAGGCTGTGAATCTGGGCTGGCTGCCGCTAGTGCAGGGCCTGGGGCTCACTGAGGACAGCTGCTGCTTGTTTGAGGGGATTTAGGAAGTTGGGGAAGCAAGAGCCCAGACCAGCCATTCATGTGGAAAAGCAGCTTGGGCGGGCCCATAAGTTGGGAGGGGCGGAGTCTCTGGGGATCTCCAAGGCAGGTCAAACAGTGTAGCCAGGTTGATGGAGTCTCAGACATGGCACCAGCTTGTCGGCTCTATGAGGGGAGGGTTTAGAAAAGAGCCAATGGCTTCTGCTCGCCTTGATGCCAGACACTTCAGTTCCTCCCTGTACGCCACTGGTGCCTTTCAAGCTGCTACCCTGGTGCTGGAGCTCAGAGGGAGTGAGGCCTAGTAGGTGAGTCCATATGTGGGTTCTTTAAGAGAAACTGCTTGGGGATCCAGAAGTTTCTTCCACTGACTCAATTCGAAGACATGGAACGGACTGGTCCCACACCCATGTGTGGTGGATAAAAACTCGGGGGTATCTTGGGAACGAGCAGTCCCAGCCTCATACCAGGCCCCCCAGCTCAGGGTTCCAGTGCCAGGAAGATAAGTCCCCATAACCTCTGGCTGTAAAATCCAGTGGGGGTTGTGGCGAAGGAAGAACTTGCTGGTTTTCACTGCTGAAAGGACCCACATGGACTTACAAAGCACACATACCCCAGGGCAGCAGCTGGAGGGGTGCCAGTTGCATACAGGAAGTGGGTGAAGTGACTGGAATCAGGGCGACTGCCGGGCAGACCTCTGGAGGTCAGGCAGCAGCATTGTCCCCTCTGCGTCCACCCCAACACGTGCCCTGCCCCATACAATTTACAGTTGCCTTTGCTACATTTAAGAAAAAGAAGACCAAACTAAGATCAATAAAATGGCAAAAATACATATCTATCGACAATTGAATCTAAAAAGCAAACTAAGCAAACAAGAAGAGCAGAGACAGAGTCACGGATACGGAGAGATTTGATGGTTGCCAGACGGGAGGGGCCTGTGGGGGAGGGGTGAAGAGGTGAGGGATTAAGAAGCACAAACAGGCAGTTCCAGAATAGCCGTGGGGATGTGAAGCACAGCATGGGACAGGGAGCAGCCAAAGACCTTCCACGCATGACCCATGGACGTGGACAAGGGTCAGGGGACTGCCTGAGGGAGTGGGGGGAGTCTGGGTGGAGGTGGGGAAAGGGGAGAGTCAGGACAATTCTAATAGAATCAGTAAAATATAATTTTAAATAAATAAATAAAAACCAGTGAAAACATGGAAAAAATAAAAGATAAATTTTAAAAATGCTTTCACCTGTGTCACTAACCACGTTGCAGAATCCTGGGGCCCCAAGGCCTACGGCATCTTGGTTGCCCCCCCTTTCACCTGGGACAGCTGCCCTTCCAGAAGGGCTGGGGCTGGTTCAAGGACACAGGCATGGGCCACTTCGGACAAGCAGATAAACAGCCTTTTCCAGTTTTTGTACAAAACTAGCCGCGCAGGTGCCAAGTCGGCCCGAATCAGCATAGGCCGCCCTTGGCCCCGGGCTGCGGCCCCGCCCTGCGGACCAGGCGCTTGACCGGGCGCTCCCAGGTGCCCCTCCGCAGGACCTGGCCTCCCGCTCTCCCCGGGAAGACCACACGTCTCACACCTGTTCTGACTCTCTGGGGGGGCACAGAACCCACCTGAGCTGCTGCGGTAGTTCTTGCCCCTTCCTCCTTCCCACGGACCCCAGTCCTAGCTCAGGTTCTATTTTTGTTTTTTTTTTTAATATTTTTTAAATTTATTTTTAGAGAGAGGGGAAGGGAGGGAGAAAGAGAGGGAGAGAAACATCAATATGTGGTTGCCTCTCGAGCGCCCCCTACTGGGGACCTGGCCCGCAACCCAGGCATGTGCCCTGACTGGGAATCGAACCGGCGACCCTTTGCTTAGCGGTCCCGTGCTCAGTCCACTGCTAGCTCAGGTTCTTGAACAGGGTGGTTGTCAGTCAACGGGGGCTAATAGGAAGTGAATGAGTGAATGAACGAACGAACGAACGAACAAACGAGCCAAACCAGCCAATCAGGGAGAAACAGTCCCTGCCCAGGGGCTGGATGTCCCTGGTCCAGATGGAATCCAGGTCTTCATCTGCTCCCCACCCCCAGCTCCTGCCCTGCCCCTTTGTGCGGCACCCCGGGGGTAGAGGTGGGGGGTGAGCCACCCAGTCAGCCTCCCTGGGCCCCACGTCCCAACCACCCTCCCAACTGGCTCCCCACTCCTCCCCAGCTGACATACACACCTGTCTGCGTCAGAGGGGCCGCTGTGGACAGGGGTCACACGGGTTTTTCTCTCTTGGCAGACTTCTTCGTCCCTGTAAGATCGGGTGGATTCCTAGTCAGGTTTGGGCTGCATCTCCCCCCCTGCCAGAACAGCCTTGGTGTTGGCCCAGCCTGGACCACATGACTCCAGAACCGCCGTGGAGAAAGAGCACCTGTGGGCAGGAGGCAGGCCGAAGGTGGGCTTACAGGGTCCCCCCAAGAGCAGCAGATGCCCAGCCGCTGGGACAGCCTCCATGGCTTCCCAGCACGGGAAGGCCGGGAGCAAGGAGCCGCTGGAGCAGGCAGAGTGGCCGCCGAAGCAGAAAAGCCCCAGCCTTCGGCGCCCCGCGGGGCAGCCCAGCTTGACTAGGCTGGCCAGGTCCATGTGAACCGCATGCGCCCTTGGCCTTCACCCGGTTTCTGCACCGGTCGTCCCGTCTGCACGGACACCCAGTGACCACACGCAGCCCCTGTCCCTTGTGTTTGCACAAAGCGTCTCCCACCCATTTCCCATGTACTGCCCACTTCACAGATGGAGGAACTGAGGCTACGAGAGGGGGATGGGTGGACTGATGCCGGTCCTCTCACTCAGACGTAGCCCTCGGGCCCCACCCTGGCCCCACCCTGGCCCTCCTCACTGCGGTAAACACGCCCGAAGCTTCTCCCTTGCTCTCAGCTCTGGAGAGCAGATCCGGGAAGAGGCTTTCAGCCCGGCTGCTGGGCACTCTCCTCCATTGATTCATTCCAGAAGCTGCTGATCCACCAGACATAAATCTTTTCTTTTCCGGGAGTGCCCATCAGCCCCCTCTCACTCCAAAGCATCCTTAGTTCCCCCTCCTTTCTCATCGGCTTGGGGTCTGAGCCCATCTGAGCTCTCCCACAGCCGCTGTAACAGATGACCACCCCCCGGGGGCACCGCTAACAGGCACTTACCCTCAAGGTCCTGGAGCCCAGTATTCGGAAGCCACGCTGTGGCAGGGCTGGCCCAGCCCCTCCCCGCCCCCCCACCCCAGGAGGCCCTGTGAGCCTGTTCCAGGCCTCTCTCCAGCCTCTGGCAGCTCCGTGCGTTCCTTGGCTTGAAGATGGGTGACTCCCATCTTGGTCCCCACCTCCACGTGGCTGAGTGTGTCTGTACCCACCCCAAATCCAGATGATCTCATCCTGAACGTAATTACCTCTGCGAAGTCCTTGTTTCTAAATGAGGTCACGATCCCAGGTGTGAGGAGTTAGAGTGCGGACACAGCTTTCGTGAGCCGGTATAGTTGGTCCCTTCGGAGACCTGGCCGGTCCCCTGGCTTCAGGTAGCAGACTGCAGGTGCCCTGTCTTACGGGTGAATGAAGCACCAAAGTTACACACAGAGATAAGCCACGGTTCTGTTCTCAGGGCCTGTGAACTGGGAGAGAGGAGGGATCAAACTGTCCTCAGCTTGGCTGGGCAGATGCCATGGGGGCCCCCAACACAGGCCAATTGCTGCCTCACCTACTCCCGTCCTCTTGGGCCTGGCCAGCCCCCTTCAGGGCTCTTTGTGTGGGTGACACGCGCCCGCACCCACCTCTCCTCCTGGACCCCAGAGACCCCTGGGGCCCATGCCCATTGCAGCAGTCCCACCTGGGACAGCTGCCGTGGGCACCACGGCTTCGAGACTGTCTAGCAGCCACATGAAGGGGAGGAGGAAGAGCCAGTGAGAAGACCTGTGTTAACACACGCGTATCGTTGCTGGTTTCCTCAGCCAGTTTTATCAGGGCTATTTTTTTTAAAAGCTTTTAAAAATTTATTTATTTTTAGAGAGAGGGAGAGAGGGAGAGAAACATCAATGTGTGGTTGCCTCTCATGCGCCCCCTACTGGGGACCCGACCTGCACCCCAGGCCTGTGCCCTGACTGGGAATCGAACTGGTGACTCTTTGGTTCGCAGGCTGGTGCTCAGTCCCCTGAGCCACACCAGCCAGGGCGGAAATTATTTTTTAAATTGTGGCGAAACATACATAACATAAACTTTACCCATTTAACCACTTTAAGCATACAGTTCAGGGACATTAACTATGTTCACATTGTCATACGGCCACCTGATGACATTTCAGACTGCCATTCTATTTACAGGAAACAGGGACCCTCCTCCCCCTCCCGCATCCCCCTATGCCTCTCCCCACTGTGAGTGTGACCTTTGCGGGGACCTTGTGGAAGATGGTCACACAGGGTCTGTCCTTCCATATCTGGCTGATTTCACTTTACATAATGTCCCCTGGGTTCCTCATACAGCCTTCCTTTTGAAGGCTGTTGGTAAGGTTTTTCTGAATCCAATATACCCAAAAGGTTATTTCAGCATATAATCTATACAAAAAATTCTGAGTGCCTGGCTGGCGACGCTCAGGGGATTGAGTGTCAGCGTCAGTCTGTGAACCAAAGGGACGCCAATTTGATTCCCCAGTCAGAGCACAGGCCTGAGTTTGCAGACCAGGTTCCCACTAGGGGGCGCGCGAGAGGCAAAAGCATTGATGTTTTTCTCTCCCTCTGTCTCCCTCCCTTCCCCTGTGTCTAAAAATGAATAAATAAAATATTTCAAAAATAAATTTTGAGTGAGAGCTGACATCCCCACCTTCTGGGACACACCCTCTCAAACCCCCTCCCCAGCTACAGCCCTGTCCCCGCCCCTCGCTTGTTAGCCATCAGGAGCAGGGAGGGAAGACCCCCTACGCACCTGCCAGGCCAGCACCGTCACATGGCCTTCGGCGATGATGGAGATCCCCCAAAGCCGCGACGTCCGCTGTTGTAGCCACCACCACGTGTGGCCAACGAGCGTTTGAAAGGCGGCTAGTGCGGCCGAGCGACTGTGTTTTCACTCACTGAACTGACTGAAACATAGACAGCCACACATGGCAGGGGCTCCGGCCCGAACGGGCCACTTCTCTCCACCTTCCTGGCCACCCTGGCGGAGGAGCTCCAGGGTCCTGGAGGTAGACAGTGGGCCCCCTGGCAGTGGTCAGTGGTGGCCCGCCAGGCCCTGGGCCGCCTTTCCCCACCCTTCTGCTCCCCTCCCAGAGCCCGCTTTCTCCGCAGCCCCCTGCCCGCCCCACTGGCCAGCAGTCCTGCCCACAATCAGCGCACACAAAACTCTGACTCCACCTGCAGCTGCTGGGGGCAGCCTGGTTGCCCCACCCCGGGCAGCGTGGGCGCTGAGCCCCCAGCCCCCTCCAGGGCCGTTCCGAGGACGCCACGAGCCCACAAGCCCATGAACCCGCGAACCCATGAACCCGCGAACCCATGAACCCATGTAGTGAAGCCCTGATAACTGGGCTGGGCGGGGAGTAACCCTTGCTGGCTGTTACTATCTGGTGAAAGGGTCCAGGGGCCACAGTGGCGCTCGTGCACGTGTGTATCTGTCCGAGCCACCCTCCCCCGTGCCAGGCAGCATGGGAGGCCCTGATGGGGGCCAGTGAGAGGACGAGAGGACGGGCATGAAGACAGATGGCTCTGCCCGTGCATGCAGAGGCTGTGCCCTCTGGGCTGGGCCTGGTGCCCCTGCTACCAGAGGCTCCGAGTCCATCAAGCTCATACCCAGGTACCGCAGACCCATTCTGGCGGGAGGTCCACTTTCATCCAGAAGTAAAGCCCAGCCCCCATGAGGAGCTGGGTCTGCAGGTGGCCCTGCCAAGCATCCTGTCATGTCCTCATCAGGGCGGACACCCCACCGAGGCCAAGCCTGGGGAGGTTCTTTTTAGAAGAAAGTTCTCGTTTGCCCAGAACTGGCTTTCCCAGCGGATGGGACAGGCTCTCACAAGCCAGCACCGGCTGGTTGCCTGTGGGCCCAGCGGAGGGTGGCGAGGGGAGCAGAGTAAAGGAACAAACAAGTGGCCCCTCCCTAGGGCCCCTCCCCCCGGGGCTTTGCCTTCGTGTTAGTCCTTCCTCCGCCACGCTGCAACAAAGGGGATGTTGTGATGGCAAACCAGTCTTTGGGTGCGTGTGCTGGGGGCAGAGGCAGGGGTAGGGGCAGGAGTGGGGCCAGCGGAGCTTACAACCCCAAATACCTAGACAGAAAGCATCTCTGGGCACCTACTGACCGCACCCATCCACCTCCGCCCCCAGCCCCCCAACCCCGCTCTGCTAGTACTTTTCCAACAGAGGACTCAGGACAAAGGGAGGACAGTTGTTTATGCAAATCAATAGCCGAGGAGTTGCAAATGCTGCTGCTAACAGCCTGGGGGTTTGGGAACATCGATCAACGCATTTTCCCTGGAGTGCAATCCCTTTCCTGGGACCCCGGCGAGGGGAGCAGAATCTCTGAGCTGGGATCCGGCCCAGCAAGGCTGTCCCCGCCAGCTGGGCGCAGGGCCCTGGGGGCACAAGGCGGCAGGGTGGCCCTCGGGCACCGGTGTCTGTCTGTCCGTCTCACTTGCTGCCTGGGGCAGAGTCTGGCAGGAGCGTTTGCTCAGTGAAAAGCAAGCGAACACCCCAGCAGCGGCGCCTGTGGGCTGCCGGGTCCACAGCGGCGTGCGTTCGAGGCTCAGAGGGCTCGGGGTGGGCGCCCAGCCTGGGACCCAGGGCCTCGTGGGCCACGGCGCCGGGGAGCTGAGGATGTCGCACTGCGGGAGGCGAGCCAGTCCCAAAGGCACAGGTACTGTGTGATTCCACTTCCACGAGACCCTGGGTCGGAGCAGACAGGCTCAGAGACAGAGGGAGACGGTAGGGCTGAGGATGGGGGAGCGGAACAGGGAGCTAGTGTGTGAAGGGGACAGAGGTTCAGTCTGGGAAGGTGAGAATGTTCTGGAGAGGATGGTGGTGGGGACGGCTGCACCGCCACGTGAACATGCCTGACGCTGCCGAGCTGCGCACTCACAAGTGGTAGACACACTGTGTTTTCTCTCTCACACACTCACACACACACTCACACACTCCACCTTCTGTCTGGTTGAACCCTGGGCCTCGCAATGTCTCTGAGCCTGTCCACCCGAGGAAGCAGGTCGCCACGCATGACGTTCCCTCACAAGGATGCCTCCCAGCCAAGGGTGGGGGGCACGCGAGCTGTCCCCCAGCACCCACTCCCCCTTCTCCCTTCGCAGTGGATGGGTCCCTGTTGGCTACCCTGGGCCCACCTGCCTCTCCTGCATCAGGCGCCAGTGTGCCCCCTTAGAAGTTGAGGGATATGGCCATGGGGCCTGGCCTATAGCCTCTCACTGCTCCTGCAGGTGCCATCCCTTCTCACGGCTGGGAGGGCTGTGTCCTGGTGCCCGGGCCACTCACTAGCCAGGGGATGGCTGGGTCCCTGGAACAATGTCGGCCCCTGGAGGGCTCCTGGCTCTCTGGGTCTCTCGTTGGAGGTACTGCAGGCAAGCCTGGCTGGCATCTCGTCTCTGGGGCACAGACCCTGTTGACAGCCAGTTTCTGGCTGCACCTGCAGCTCCCCAGATGCCAGCTCAGGGGCGTGGTGTGGGAGGCCAGTGGGGAGCTGTGGGGGGCAGTGCTCAGGAAGGGGTCACACAGTTGTCAGTGTCTCCGCTTGAGAGCCGGGTCTTCAAAAGTCGGCTGAATCATTTCCATTAACTAGCACTGAAATGGCCCTGCCACACCTTTTAAGTGGAGATACTTCTGCAGTTGGGAGGTAAGAATATAAGCAACAGTGATGTGTCCACGTGTAGCCTGTGCCCAACAGAAAGCAGGCGCCCAGTATGTGCGGGACGAACAGACGCTCACAGATTTTAACTCTCCCACTCCCTTCAGTGTACGGCTGGTCAGTGGGCAGGGGCATGGGTCTGAGGGTCCCACAAGAAGCACACCCGCAGGCAGGCACTGCTCCAGTGGCCCCCCAGCTGTGGGATGAAGGATGAACTGCTGATCCTCACAAAGCACACGTGGCACAAGTAAGTGTCTTGGGAGGAAAGGAAGGAGCCAGAGCACAGCCGGGGGCTTGTACACTGCTGAAAGCAGGCACTTTGAAACGGACACTCTGCAGTGTGACGGAGCTGGTCCAGGAACCTGGAGGCGCCCACGAGCCAAAGGCCCGCCTCCCTGGGAAGCCCAATTCTTGCAGGGCAGCTGCTCCCCACCGCCCCATGAGGACCCTCAGACCACGGCGCTGCAAGAAAGGTCAGCGGAATATGGCCATTATTTATGCTCTCCTTTCGCAAGCAGAGGACAAGCAATGTCGTGAAGAAAAACCAACCCAGCACAAAACCTCATCACACAATCTCCCACGCATGTGGGGTTTACCCACAATCCTGAATCTAAAACAGCCCTGAATTTGCAGGGCACCAGAGGGCACGGTGCAGGCTCTGCCCCCATGGAGGCCCCGGGCACAGACGGCCGCTGCCCCACGGAAGATGGCCCATCAAAGCTGCGCCCTTGTTGGGGACAGAGGGTTAGGCTTCGGAGGCCGGAGCCCACACAGCTTGGTGCCCAAGTGCGAAGTCTCTTTGCGACCACATGCAGTTGTTTTCCTGGAAGAGGTGGCCAGCTGTGAAGCTACTGGCCAAGAGCCAGTGTGGACACCTGGGGAAGGGGGCCAGGAGAGACCGCCAGCACTCTGTAATTCCTGAATCCACTGTGTCCGGCAGCTGAGGGACATGAGGAGACCAAAGGCAAGTCCCCTACTCCCTCTCCTGGCCTGTGCCGGGGCTCTGCTCCGACTCCCGACAGCCCCGGCTTCCGGCGCCTTTCCCTACGGAGGCCTCGGGGCTCCTGAGCCAGCGCCTTGGGCAACAGGCAGTCACCTTAGTCCAGCACCTGTGCAGGGCCCGCCAGGTGTGCGTCACTGCAACCCATGAAGCCACGGCCTGGGCCGACGGTCTGCCCGGTGCAGCGCAGTATTCGGGGGGAAGCAAAAGACGGGGCAACCAGACACGCCATCTGTGACCTGAACCGGCCCGGGCCCCCCAGGCCCCACGGCACAGCTGACAGCCACACCCAGGTTCTCCTGTTTTGGGTGAATATGAGTAATTTAAAAACCAATGTCTACAAACCAACACACAGAGGAGGAAAGAGACTTAATTGTATTTTACTTTTTAATTCAGAAAACAGAAACATTCAACTTTATCACGGAGGTTTTCAGGGGATAGCAGTGTAAAATGCATCGGTAACCTTTATTGTGCAATTAATTAGACATCCACGAAAATGCTTTACTTGACTGTGGCTGTGACAGGGGATCATCTTAAAACAACCCAATACTTGTTTAACTGGGCACACAAATTTCAGGGTCAGAATGACCCGAATCACAATTTCCTTGCATTTATCTGCGACAATGCAGCACTTCCCACAAGTGTGGAACCTGAAACGGTTAAGATCCAGAGAGGAAAACAGCACGGGGGCGGCTGGGGAATTCTCTCAGCGCCTTCGAGAGCCAGAGCAGCCAACATCGCGAGTCAGGTCCCGTGTTCTGGTGTGACATTATGATGACGAAAGGACAGCACGCAGGTTAGTCCTGAGTCGCTAAAACCCTCCGCCAACCCCAGGGCCTAGCGCCGCTGTGTCCGGTGGGGAGGGGACGACCTGAGCGGGGAGCCTTGCGGCTCCAGGAGCCTTCGGGACTTGGAGCCGGAGCCGGGGCCTTGGCCACAGCCCACCCCCCTTGCCCAGGGCACCGTGCCGCCACAGCTCTGTCCCCCTCGGGCCGGGACGCCCACTGTGGGGCCCCGCCTCCCGTCTGACGAATGTCATAGGCAGGTTTTCCTTTCTCAATTTTTACTTCACAAAGAATCACTCGGTTACGTTTTCCTTTGTCCAAATACAAAATGCGTGCTCGCTTTTTCAGCCATGCTTCAAAAGAAGCATCCCTGGGCCTACGAGGGCAGGGTCCAAGACCGCAGGTCCGAAGGCTCTGCTGGGCACGGCATCTGTACCTCAGCCACGCTGCCCGCCCTGCCCCTGCCCCTGCCCCTGGACGGGGACCTGCCCCAGGCCCAGCACACCCTACGAAGGGGGCAGGCTTCCCGCCATGAGGGCCCGGGGATGGGTTTCTAAGAAGCTCTAGCTTCTTTCGGTCGCCTGCCCACCCCCCGCCCCGAACTCATTTGAGTAACTTTCTGCTCCTTGAAACCTGGAGAGGCCGCCCCTCGGAGCCCCGAGGTCTGAGCAGGTCAGCGCGGAAAGCCGCCAGGAAGGGCTGTGCTTGGTAACAGCTCTTGCCCTGGCTGTGGGTCCAGCTGAACCCACCTGCTCCAGGATCGGCGCACCAGCTCCCTAGGCGCTGGCTGACAGCCTGGGACCCCAGGACCCCAGCGCCTCCGAGCGTCTGCGCACCCCTGCGTTTGCCAAGGCCCCATGTTCACAGGGGTTACAAACACGTTGCACATTTCACGCCCTCCCCTGGCCCCGTGGGTAGTGACGTGGAACACGCACACCCCTTTGCCGGTCAGTGACAATGCAGTGGGCACGCGCACACATCCTTCCCGCCCACCCTGGAGTTCACCCTCCTGAACAACAAGCTTCCTTTCAAGCGATGGCCCACTTGGCTTTTGCTGTTTCTGTGAAGAGTCACCATCAAAATGAGAATCGATGTCGCTGGAAGTTGCTGTTTATCCCCGTGTCACTTTACCCAGGGAGGAGATGATCAGATGACTATGACCAGATGACCTTGACGCAGTCGGTGAGTCCAAGGGGCTGAGAGGAGGGCTTAAAATCTAAGAAACAACTCATGCTTCCTGGGCAGCCCACATGGGACCCTAACCCTGGGACCCCAACCCTGCCTGTGGCACCTTTTCCCGCGTTCCCAGGCAGACGCACAGTGGCTGTCACATACACGGGTGACGGGCTGAGGACCTGCGGGGAGCAACGTCGGAGGAGGGAACGGCACACAGTTGTTTCTGTGGTGCCCTCACTCCCCTCTCTGGTGAACAGCCCAGGAGCAAGGCTGCCCCCGGGCGCCTGGCCCACGAGTCCCCGCGCTCACCCTCCGTCCTGCGCACAGCCCTTGCGGAGCGCGGGGGTGGCGGGCCCCTCCGGTTCGTGCCGTTTCTCCCTGGAAATCAAACTCCGAGGCCGCACTTTACAAGCCATAGGAGGACCCAGTCTTACTCGAGTGCCTCGCTTTGGGGCAAAAGCGGTTTGCCAAGGGCTTTTGGTCGGCCCCACGCACCGACAAGGACACGCTTGCCGACGCGGCCTGGCTGCCGAGGCGGGCGCCCCTCCTGCGGGCTGCAGCCCCCGGGCCACACGGCTCCTGGATGCAGCACCGAGAGCCCCGTGGGCTCGTCGCCACACGGCTCTGCTCCTGCAGCACAGAGGGCGGGCTGGTGCGCGCACCTCGCGGTAGCGCCGCAGGAGGGTAGGTGCTTGCGGGGCCACACCGCCACCTGCTCCGACCCAGGGACTGCACCTGCGAGGTGGGGGAGCTGCCTCCTGGGGTGCGGGCCCCGTCACCGGTCATGGAGGGCCAGTGACCCTGCAGCAGCTTCCCAATCACTGTCGTCCAAGGAGACAAACTTTGCAGGTGACATTTTATTAATATTTTCATATTCTTCCACTTCAAATTGGTATAACATCACTTCTGTGGCCAAGAGCCAGCTTCAAGTCCCGGCAGAACGGAGCCCGTGGCCCCGGCGTACCAGGCTCCTACCCTCCCAGCCCGCCCTGCGGCGATGTGGGCCCGGGGCCCCAGAAGAAGGGGTGGGACTGAGGTCACCCACAGGCTTTAAGGTCCCTCGTGAAACGCGCTCCTGGAACCAGCGGCTTTGCAGTGGGCAGGGGGCGGGCGGCCCCCTATCTGTTGGCCGTCTTCTGCTTCGGGCTCAGCTTGTTCCAAATCCTCTCCAGTGCCACTCTGCCCATGAAGAAGGTGATGGCAAAATTGCGCCTGTACCAGTCCCTGCAGAGGAACGGGACAGCTCAGTGACACACTGGACACATGGTCGAGAACGGGGCACCAGGACCCGGCCTCCTCCTTTCTCTGCGCTCAGGGAAGCTAACCCGTCCTGAGGGCCTCCCCCTGCACCGGGCACGCCGTCAGGCCGAGGCGGCTTGGCAGTGGGGTGCCCAGAATCCTGCTGGCCCTGGCGTCACCTCCGGTTTTTGCTCAGGAGCCAGGGTGCGAGCGGCCTTCTCGGAGACACGGCAACTGAGGCAGGGCTAGGGGGGACCACGCGTCTGCACGAGGTGCATGCGACGGAAGTGCCCCACGGGGAGATGCTCCCCAAACGCCCTGCAGTGCTGCAGCTGAGCAGGCGATCTGAGCTGCCGTGTGAGCTGTGTCTCCGAAGACCCACCTCCCGGTGCCCGCTGCTGACGCCGGGCTGGAGGCCTGGTCGCAGGCCTGCCCGCACCTGCAGACTTGCCCCGCAGCCGCCGCTGCCCAGGTGGTGCCTGGGACACCTCCACAGTGGGACCCAGGCCCCCCTCTCGACACGTGGCCATGGAACTTCTGGTCCCAACGGGGCTCAGAAAAGCGGCAGCCAGAGGTGAAGAGTGCTGTTCCCTGAAGCCTTCGCCCGGTCAGGTAGAAACCCGCTCCACACGAGAGCCATCCTTCCGTTTCTGTCACTAACACTACAAATGGGAAGCGCGCCCTGAATGAATGAGAAAGGCTTCCGGGGGTCCCGGCTGGCGGGGCCCAGTGGGCTGAGTGCCCACCTGCGAACCGAGAGGCAGCTGGTTCAGGTCCCCGTCAGGGCACGTGCCTGGGTTGCGGGCCAGGTCCCAGCTGGAAGCAAGAGACGAGCAATCCGCGTTTCCCTTGCACAGCGATGTTTCTCTCTCTCCCTTTCCCTCTCTCTAAAAGTAAATAAATAAAAACTTTGTGGAGGAAAGAGAGAAAGGCTTCCAGGAGAAACGAATGAAAAACAGCATCCCCCGGCAACGGAAGTCCTTCCGTTAAGGAGAAGCCGGATGTTACTCGACCCACATGACAGACTCACAGGACCGGGCACAGGGGGACGGAGACGCAGCGTCTCCGGCGTCCACAGGGAGGGCAGGGTAGAGGATCCAGCGCCACGGACCACAGCTGAGGCTGGTCCTGTCCCGAGGGCCACCTGGAGATGGCGCACAGTGTCTGGTAGGACAGGAATGGTTCCACCTGAGCCGTGCAGGGTCACATACGAGGGTACCAGCCCCCGTTGCCCCCGGAGCGCGCCTGGCCTTGGCCACCAAG
>PVJD01018755.1:0-13497 GCA_004026545.1 Mormoops blainvillei | reverse complement strand
GGGGTGTATAGTAACAAAACTATACAGGTTTCAGGATCTGTATGTCTCTTAATATTCTGTGACATTCTAAATGTTTCCGCTCTTTGCCTTTCTTTCCCCTGTAATTTATTTGCTGAAGAATCCGGATTGTTTGCCCTTGGAATTTCACACATGTGGATTTTGCTGATCAGACCCCTTGGGGTAGTGTAACATACTCTTCGGGCCTCTCTGCAATTCTAAACATGTGATTAGATCTAGAAGCTTGATCTAATTCGTGTTCCCTTTTTTTTTTCCCCACAAGAATATTTTATGAATGGTGTTGAAAAATCCCCTTTAAAAATAAAACTATTAGCCATGTAATCCAAAAAGCTGGGCACCATATTGCTCTGAAGGGGATTCTTCGGTTCCAGGCCTCATCCCTGGATCCAGCCAGGGCCCCGTAAGCGCCTTGCTCGGCCCTGTGCAGCCACATCTGCTGAGTTGTTCCTGGCATCCTACCCACTGCTGATGTCGCAGCCATCTGTGAACAGTGACTTTAGTGAGGAAAGCTGCTGTCGTCAGCCACCACCTTCCTACATGAAGACCTATGTGAGAGATTTCTTATAAACTGCCAGCAAAAAGCTTGATTTTCCAGAGAAACTGGGATGCTTTTACTTATGGAGACAGAGATCAGGTAACTTCTGTCCCCTTTCCCTTGGGCGCCCAGGAAGCTCAAAGCCATAACTGAGGCACAACTTGGACAGTGATGTAGGATTTCATGGCCCCAGTCTTTTAAGCTTGCTGGGCCTTTTTTTTAGTTAAAGAAAAAAAAGATTTATTTATTTATTTTTAGAGAGAGGGGAAGAGAGGGAGAAGAGAGGGAGGGAAACATCAATGTGTAGTTGCCTCTCCCAGGCCCCCTACTGGGGACCTGGTCTGCAACCCAGGCATGTGCCCTGACTGGGGAATAGAACCGGTGACCCCTTGCTTCACAAGCCAGCACTGAATCCACTGAGCCTCGCCAGCCAGGACACCTGCCTGGACTTTCTCTGTCTGATTTTTGGCTAGCTAAGCCATCTCACTCTCCCTGCATGTTTAAAAGCTGACTCCAATCCTTTATATAAAAGGTGGACAGAAATTTAAAAATTGGTAGCAGAGCAGGATCTGGCCTTCCTGATTTCTAGCTTCAATTCCTTACACAATTCATTCAACAAACACCATCCATACAAGGCACAGCTAGTGAAAATCAGGTTCCTGCTTTACTGGAGGTTACGTTCTGGTGGAAGTCGGGAAACAACTGCGGTGAAGAGTGTAAGTGTTCTGAAGAAGGTGGGCGGTGGGATGAAGAGAACAGTTTTAGATAGGGTGGACAAGGAAGATGATATTTGAGCGGAGAGATGAAGGATGAGCATGAACCAAGGATGGAAGGAAAAACAAGAGTGGACAGATGAGGTCAGGGTCACAGAGAAATCCTCTGGGGGTAGGGGTGCTCCCCAAGGCGAGAGGGAGGTTCCCACCTCAACTCATGCAAGAAGTCTCCCAGTACACACCATCTGTCTTTGGTTTATGAGTGTGACATAGGCAGCTGTTGATCTTGCCCCCAGGTACCTGTGTTGAAACACATGCCTACAATCTTCTTTGTGGGGACCCCAAGGCTTCTGGCTCTTGGGCTTAACCTGACAGGCAGCTCCTAGTGTCCCAGCTTCTGCATCATGTGTCCTGGGTCCTCCTGCTCTAGGGGCTGTGCCATGGGGTAGGAGCCAGGTTTTCCCTGGACCAGCACAGCTCCAGAGGAGCCAACCCTCATCTCCACTTGCCTCCAGAGAGCAAAGCTGGGAGGTAGAGGGGCAGAGGGTTCAGGCTCAGAATTCAGCTTTCACTGGGTGTTGGTGGTTAATCATCACCAAACACCTTGGTCAAGTCCAAGCCAGAAGGGGCTCCGCCTTCTTGTTTGTGGAAATTAAGGTGTGGTAGGTACTGATAGGGAGGAAGTCTGGGGGGCTATTAGAGTACAGAAGAGGGGCTTTAACCCAGAGGGCAAAGCTAGGAGGGCTTCCAGGGGGAGGTGATCCATAAGTTCAGACTGTTAGAACTGGAACCAAGAGGCTTGGGACCTGGTTTTGTCACTGTAAAATCCTCATTATCTAAACCAGTGACCAGTCTTTGCCACATAGCAGGTGCTAAGTAACATTTGTTGAATGAAAAACTAAGCCAGGCCTGTGGCGATGTTAATTTAAGAAATTTCTCCTGGTTGATGTGGCTCAGTGGATTGAGCACTGGCCTGTGAACCAAAGGGTCACTGGTTTGATTCCCAGTCAGGGTACATGCCTAGGTTGCAGGCCAGGCCCCCAGTAGGGGGTACATGAGAGGCAACCACACATTGATGTATCTCTCCCTCTCTTTCTCCCTCCCTTCCCCTCTGTCTACAAATAAATAAATAAAATCTTTTTTAAAAAATAAAAAAAGAAATTTCTGCCCTGGCTGAGTAGCTCAGTTTTTTGAGCATCATCCTGATACTCCAAGGTTGTGGGTTTGATCTCCCGTCGAGGCACACGCAAGGAGCAACCAATATTCAAGCCAGCTGGACACAGTATCTGTGGTTTTTCTTATTGTTTACTGTGACTTCTGAAATAAGGCCTGCCTTGTGTGGAACTCAGTATGAAGCCAGAATGTGTTAGCCCTCATTCAAGTAACTGCTTGCCACTTAATGCCTGGCTGACACACCGACCCATGACTGACAGGTGAGTGCTTGACACCTAGTAGTGCTGACATGAACTACCACCTAAAAAAAGACCTCCGTGTCCTCTCCCTGCATTTATTTTAGGATTTTTGCAATAAAGTACCTTCTCCAAACGGTTTCCGCTACCTTTCTAAGTCACATTTTCCGACGGGAGTGCGCGCGCTCTCTCTCTCTCTCTCTCTGTCCCTTCCTCTCACTAAAATCAATTTAAAAAAAAAAAAGGAAGAACTTTCTTATTATTCAATAGTAATAGGTAGTGGCCTTCCTATTTGTGGGAGAAATCAAGGGGCAGCTGGATGGCCACTTGCGTGGCCTCCAGTCTTAGCGGCCTAGAGGAGCCTTTCATCCCAGGGCAGTGCGACGTTAATTAGAAAAACCTGAAGTGGGCGAACGGGCCCAAAGACGCCATCCACAGTCACTGAGACTCCCAGTTTAACCACTTTGAACCTCAGACCCCTCTGCGCCACCCCCAGCTGCGGGTATGGTCCACGCCCTCCCGTTCGGGAGGCTGCAAGTACCAACCCTCGCCCCACCCCCAGGAACCCCGCAGCCGAAGGCTCCGGCCCGTCGGGCGCCTCCCCATAGCGGAGCTCTGGCCGGAGAAGTCGGGGGTCGGCCCGAGCTGACGCGGCGGAGAGTGTGCTCCGCGTGCTCGGGTTCCGGGGAGGCGAGGCGGGGCCCGCGACTGGAGCCCGCGCGTCACCGCTGCGAGTGAGCGCAGTCCGCGGCCGCCGCCCGCGCCCCTGCGGCCAGGGGAGGAGGGGGGACTTGGGTCAGGTTCGCAGTTCCGGACCCCAGGCCAGCCCCAACCTGGGACAGAGGGAGGCCCTCGGGCACCACACCCCTCCTTCCTTCCGACGTTGTTCCCCCTCTCACCCCGGCGGGCGTCCCTTGACCCCGATTTCTGTGGAGGACGAGTGACCTGTCCACTCAACTCCCAGCCCTGGGAGGTTCCCGGGCATCAAAGCCCTTTCACCTCAGGTGCCGCGCCCCGTGCTAGGGGGGTGCGCACACGCATTGTTGATTTCTGGTTTGGGGAGGAAGGAAAAGAAGTGGGGCCGAGCTGGTAGGCGCTCCCACAGGAGGCACTGGAGAAGGGGCTGCTCTGAGCCGGGTAGAGCGTCCTGGAGTTCACCAGGGACAGATGGGGGCGTGAGGAAGAGGGGCAGTCCGGGTGCGGGAGGCGCAGGTACAACACAAAGGCTCAGAAGTGTGTACGAGCGCCCCCTGTTCTACAGGCGGGTAATGTGTGCAGAGCGAAGAGAAGGGCGCGCAGAGGGCACTGGCTGGGATGTGAGCGGACTGCTGCCAGGAGGCCGATGGATTTGGGTGCCAGGGAAGGCCGCTGTCCCAGTTTGAGTAGGACGAGAGGGGAGACGGACCACGCGGGAGATGCCAGCCCTAGCTGATGAACAGCAAGGGCTTGAAAGCTGTTTCGGAGTGGGCGGCAGGGCAAGTACTGTACAGAAAACCTCTCCGAAGATCCACATTCCTCCTGCTCCACCTCTCAGGCACGTAATCCTGGGTCTCCCCTGCTCACCCCCGCTCCTCCCAAGATGTTCCCTCCATCCTTTCTGCAAACCCGGGACACTCTTCTCCCTCCAGTCAGTCCTGACACCCCACCCTCCACCCCCGCATCCGTGGTCCTGTACCCCAGCCATGAGGGGGGTGGCCTGATGACCCCAGGGTCGGTCCTTCTGGAGCCCTTTCCTGCCTCTAGACTCCCCTCCCCAGCCTGGAACAACCTGGGTTTCCCAATCTGTAAAGCCAGGGCAGAGCCCCTGGGCGCCTCCCCACTCCTCCCCGATTTGGCCCGACCCGGGCGAGGTCAGCAGATTGGCGGCCCAACCCAGATGCCCTGCCAGATCCTTCCTGGGTGACTCAGGCTGCCTGGCGCCTCACGTGACTGTCCTAGTAAACATCTCCTCCGGGACATCCGGGACCCTGGACCTGGAGGAAACCCGCAGCTTCTTCCCCGCGCCCCCGCCCCCGGGCTGGGGGCGGGGCGGGCCTCTTCTCCCCGGAGGTCCTCACCTTGGGTGGTTCCTTGGTCTCTTTCTTGGGGTCAGCCAGTGTCCCCACCAGGCCAGATGAGAAGGCAGAGCCTCAGGGGAGGGAGCTGCAGGGTCTGCTTGGTCCTTGACCTTTGGGAACCGTTTTGTTTTTTTTCCTTGAGGTCTTGGCCCAGCTTGGTTCTTTCATAGCACAGGGAGTGTGTACTGTGGTCCCTGATCTAAAGGCTAGCAAAGGGCATCTGGTCAGGGGCTTCGGGCCGCAGGGGAAGGGCCTACAGCCAGCAAGGCCCCAGGGATGGAGAGGGTGAGGCAGGCAGGGCCAGTGTCCGCGCTTCTGCCCGATGCTCTGTTCCCACCCTTCCTCCCTCACACCAGTTCCTGCTGATTCTGTCCCCACTTACCCCTTCCTGACTCTCCAGGCCTGTCCCCTCCCCCACACCTCTTCCCCTGAACCCCACATCTTCTGTCTTCAGGAAGCTTTCAATAAACCAATCTTTGTTCTTGTCCTATCCATGGCCTCCTTGAATAAACCCAGGCTTCTGGGGCTACTCGAGGCCCCCTCCTGTTCCAGCTCCTGGCACTCCTGGCTCACCTCATTCACAATCCCCCAAGCCTCGCACTCCTGGTGAACTCGTTTGTCCTGTGAATGAAAAAAAGGGGCTCTATGGAAAGTGACCTCAGGGGTGATCTGACGATAAATCCCTTTAAAAAAAAGATTTTATTTATTTTTAGAGAGAGGGGAAGGAAGGGAGAAAGAGAGGGAGAGAAACATCAGGTGGCCTCTCGCACACCCCCTACTGGGGACCTGGCCCACAACCCAGGCATGTGCCCTAGGCTGGGAATCAAACTGGGGACCCTTTGGTTCACGGGCCGGCGCTCAATCCACTGAGCCGCGCCGGCCAGGGCTGATGGTAAGTTCCTAACTGGGAAGGTCACGGTGGGTAGTCACGCCCTAGGCATATAACTTTTTATAAAACGTTTGTCTTTGCCCCAAGCAGGCCCTGTCCTTGTTTCAGTGCATCTACGTTAACACTCCTGTGAACTAAGCCTAACCACCCTCCGAACACATAATCTTGTTAACAATCCTGATCCCTGCCTTGGCTTTCTCCCACCTCTATGTAATCTTCCTTAGTTTAATTTCAAATTCATAAAAGAAGCTGCAAAACTGTTTTTCTCCAGAGCATTTGAAATCTTGCTCCCTGGCATGTATTATCAGTTTGGCTTAAATAAACTCGTAAAAATTCTCTACAGGTTTGGGCATTTCCTGCGTTAATAGTCCTTACATCACCTCAGCCCTGCAGCCTCCTTGCAGACCTGGTATAAGGGTTCCACCCCAGGGCTCCCTGCCCTTAGGGCGAGAGCCGACTCATTCCTGCCCCCTGGGGCCCAGCTAACAGTGTCTGCTCAGAGCTCAGCGTGCTGCCACCAAATGTGGTCAGGCCACTCTCCACCGGGCACAGACCAGTAAGTCTTGGAAAGAAGATCTGGGGGAGGGGCTAGGTAACACTCCTCTGTTATGTAAAAAATATTCAAAATTTGAAAATAAAGCAAAAGGGTGACTGCCAATCCCAACTTGGTGGTAAGTAAATTGATAAGATGTAAATGGCTGTCAGGTAGAAAAGATGGTTTTATTACACCTGAAACACACAGTTTTATTAATTAATGTCACCCCAATAAATTCAATTAAAAAGAAAAGAGCCCTGGCTGGTGCGGCTCCGTGGACTGAGCACTGGCCTGCAAACCAAAGGGTCGCCGGCTTGATTCCCAGTCAGGGCACATGCCTGGGTTGCAGGCCAGGTCCCCAGTAGGAGGCACACGAGAAGCAACCCCACATTGATGTTTCTCTCCCTCTTTCTCTTTCCCTTCCCCTCTGTCTAAAAACAAAATAAATTTAAAAAAGAAAAGAAAAAAGGATTTTACTACCCCGTATGTAGGTCATTAGCCAATTTTGTAGGTATCTAAGAAATCTTATTCTAGCACTTTTTTGGTGCTTTTAAATACTTCTGTCTCTCCAGTTCTCTTCGAACTAACTCTTCATGTTGCTACCCTCCTTAAGGAGCTAAGTGATCTTTGACACAAAGTCTGTATTAAGGAGAGTCATGCTTTTAGCTTTGTAAATTATATACTGTGGCATTCAGGAAGCTGTCTCACCGAGCTGTCCAGTGGGACTCAGCTGCCAGAGCTAATTAAACTTTGTTGCAGAAGTGTGTCTCATGGGCTCCCTGAAACACGGCCCCTTCGCCTCAGGCTTCCTGGCACCACCGTGTGATTTATTTATTTATTTATTTAAAAGATTTTATTCATTTTTAGAGAGAGGGTGAGAAAGAGAGGGAGAGAAACATCAATGTGTGGCTGTCTCTTACACACCCACCTACTGGGGACCTGGCCTGCAACCCAGGCACGTGCCCTGACTGGGAACGAATCGGCGACCCTTTGGTTTGCAGGCTGGCACTCAGTCCACTGAGCCACACCAGCCAGGGCTGTTTATTATTATTTATTTAGAAAAACTCAAGTACATGGGTAGTTTCTTGTTGTAAAAGTTAAACAGTACAAAGTCCCTTGTACAATCACTTCCCATCCTGGGCCTGTCCAAAAGTCAACTACTGTTATCCTGAAATATTTAATATATTATTAGGTAATATATTCTATATATTGCAGTATGCAGAAGATATACTCGTTTATATATGTATATATACACAGCATATATTAAACAATGTGCTTATATAAGTGTATACATATATACACCACACACATATACACACAACCTATTTATGTGTACACAGAGAATATACATACATAGAAATATTTTAGTGGCTGGGGATTTTTTTTTTAAAGAAGATATTATACTGGAGATATTCTTGCAGCTTGTTTTTTCTTATTCAAAAATAGGGTTGGAGATCTATTTTGGTACATGAGACCTACCTTATTTTTTTAACTAACATGACAGTACAAACGATAAATAACTAGGGATAAATTTAAGAAATGTGTGAGACCCTATGTGGAAGGTTATGAAAGATTTTGCTATTTCATAACATGTTTTAAACTTGTGATATTGATAAATTTTTATAAACAATGAAAAGTATAAAGCAGAGTAAACAGGTATGGCAGGGCGGCCGCGCTAGCGTTTTCCAGGCTTCTTTTCTACCTTTCTAAGTGTATTTCTGGAACTTGCTTTTGGGGTTGAGTCAGGAAGTTGAACACATCTATAAATAGCTGTGACGCAGCTTGAGCTGTGCAAAATGCTGTGGCGGAGGCCCCCAGGCTTTGGGGACCTGCGTCAGGAAGACAGTCATGAGCGCAGGGGAGGCTTCCGTGAGGGGGTGGGACTGTACTTAGGCCCGGAAGGATGAGTTGGTGGATAAACTGGGCAGGACATTCCAGAAAGGGGACTTGGGCTGGAGGTGGAATAATCATTTCTACGTGGCAGATCCCTGACAAGGATGAGACTGGTGGCCCACAGAGGGAGGCGTGGGGCCGAGCCAGGCGGGGACACTGCGGCCAGTCCTGGCTTGAGCCTTATGGAGAGCCAGGCTGGAAGCTGACGGCCATAGCCAGACCCATGGCTCGAGTTCCAGTCCCAAGGAACAGGGAGGGTCCAGGCTGTGAACCTCCCGCACTGCTCAGAGTGGGGGCCAAAGAGGAACTCTTCACTGCAAAAAGGGAAAGTATGTACCCGCAAAGGGTCTTTCCAGAATGTTGAAGCTGGGAACATGCTTGGTGCATGAATGGGAAGTACTTATGCCGCCTGCTCCCCCCAGGCCGGGCTGGGCACTGCCCAGAGGTGGGGCCCCTGAGCTCTGCGGGCTCCACCAGAAATCGAGGCAACTGGGGGGACGGATCGGACTCCTCTGCTTCTCTCCCGTCTCATCAATTGGCAAATGAACGTGTTTTGTGTCACGAGACCTTGTTCTGACCCAGGGAGTTTCTCTGAGGAGCACACTGCTCCCGGAGGAGCTGGGGTCTGTGGTGCGCCTGGGCAGTGTGGGCAGGGGGGCACCTGCTCCCCGGAGGGAGGCAACCCTTCCCCAGTTCAGCCGCTCTGAAGCCCTGGGAAAGAGGGGCACAGACACAGCCAGGCCTGGCTCAAGGTCCCTCAATGAGGAAGTAAAAATAACCGGTCTAGATTTCCGATTTCCTGAGTCAGGTTGGGTCTGTGTCTGGGGTTTTTTTTCTGTTTTGTGTTTTTTTACCTTCAAGAGACAGGCCCAAACCCCACTATTGCTTGCTGGAGTTGCCCAGCTCCCGCATGGCAGCATGGTGTGAAGGTCTGGGTCTATCAGGCCTCCTCAGATTTCACCCGAAACTTCCGCCCTACCCCCAAAGGACCTCAGCAAAGAAGAGTATTTACTGTATGCAGAGCACATAACTTAAACACAGAGGCGGCCCTGCACTCCTCAGCTGTCCGCCTCTGCTTCCCTCTGGCTCCTTCTCAGACAGGCCTCACGTCACTCCGATGAACTGGTTTGTATCGTACATAAGAAACAGGAACTGCTTGTTAGACTGGTTTAACAAGTATTAAAAAATAGACAATTTACTGTGATTTACTCATGCTGTGGAGTAAGTCATGCTACAGCTGGAAGGGACCACAGGGCTTCATAAGAGGTTCTGGGCAGTATTTCAGAGTTAGCCAAAGACTAGATTCATCAGCCCACCCTGAAACTGGAAGCGAAAGGCCTGTGTCAAGCAAAACAGACCAGGCCAGAAGGAAGGCAAGGGGGATTTGACAGCCAATGGACCAGGGGACAAGGAAAGAGGCAGGCCCCAGGAGACTGGGTGCTGAAGTTGAGCGAGAGTTCAGGAGACAGGGGCTGCAGCGGGAGGGAAGGCTAAGCCGGTTCTCTGCCCCGCTGAGCCCAACTCAGAGATGAGGATGGATGACCCTGGCTCACGTCCAGTGCTCTGTGACTGGGGGGCTTACGGGGCATGGGCAGTTTGTGGTAACAGGGACCTTCTTTTCGCAGCTTGCTCTGGGCCTCATGTTTGCATGGCGTCCCTGGTTCTAGTGCCTTTCCATTTTCCTGCTGAGCTCTCCCAGTGTTCCTGGGTCCTCCTGGCCCCGCATGTTATTGGGAGACAAAGTCATCCATGAGCGAGACTGGCCAGGAGTTGGGTGTTTTCAGTGGGAGAGACCTACATATTTTATGGCCTCCTGTGGGGCTCTGAAGCAGACACTCCTCTGCTGGGCCTGCTTCCTGGTCACAGGAGGACCGTGGTCCTGGCCAAGAATCGATTTTTTTTCTCATCAACGTCGTAACAAGACGATGTCATTTGACGACCTGCCGTACATCGTTTTGCCTTAAAGGGCCTCTCAAGACTTATATTTATCCACGTAGTTGTCAATTCTGGTATTCTTTATTCCTTTTTGTCTAGCCACATTTCTGACTTGTGTAATTTTCCTTCTATTTGAAGGACTTCCTTTAACATTTACTATCGTGTGGGTCTGCTGGGGATACATTCTTCAGCAGTTAGATGTCTGAAAAAGTCTTTATTTTGCCTTTGTTTTTGAAATACATTTTTGCTGTATATAGAATACCGGGGTGGCAATTTTTTTTTCAACTAGTACTCTTAAGAATCATGGGGGATCAGGTAAAATATTCAGAAGGGTTTTGCCTAAGTAGAAGGCAAAATTAGCCCTAGATTAAAATCTGCCCTGGTCTTACCAAAGAAAGCTGAAGAACAAGGTCTGAAAGGAACAAACTGTTTCCAAATTACGAAACTGCAACCCAGAACGCTGTCTTCTGTCTTGCATTGCTTCCAATGAGAAATAAGCTGTTGTCCTTATCTTTCATTCTTTTTATGTAACATGTCTTTTTTTCTTTGGCTGCTTTTCCATTCCAGCTGGTAGAATCCAGGTCCCATGTGATCTCTGGGAATTCTTCCTTTTAATCCCTGCTGGTGGCTCTTTTCCTGGCTTCAGATGATTTCCATACTTACGAACTGATCAGAACTCACCGGAAGAACTGAGGGGGAGTTCTCTCCCTCCTGCTTCTCTGCCCTGTAAGCTCGAGCCACCTTGGTTTCCGACTCCCTCTGCCGGGGCTTCCCCTCACTGTGCCCTGTGCCTTGGAAACTTTTTCCAGACAGTAAGCTGGGAGAATTCTAGGGCTCACCTTGTTTTGTTTTGTTTTAAGATTTTATTTGTTCTGCCCTGCCTGGTGTGGCTCAGTGGGTTGAGCGACAGCCTGCGAACCAAAGGGTTGCCAGTTTGATTCCCAGTCAGGGCACGTGCCTGGGTTGTGGGCCAGGCCCCCAGTGGGGAGCATGCAAGAGGCAACCACACATTGATATTTCTCTCCCTGTCTCCGCCTTCCTTCCCCTCTCTCTCTAAACAATAATTTTATTTTATTTTATTTTTAAAGAGAGAGAGGAAGAAAGGGAGACAAAGTGGGAGAGAAACACTGATGGGCTGCCTCCTGCACAGGCCCCCAACCCAGAACTGGGAGACCCTTACATTCAAAACTATACAAACTTCAAAGCCCTGGCCTGGTATCCTCATTTGGTTAGAGTGTCGTCCCGATACCCCAAGGTTGTGGGTTCAATTCCTGGTCAAGGCACATAAAAGAATCAACCAATGAATGCATGAGTAAGTGCAACAACAAATTGATGTTTGCACTGGAGTCTCCCTTTCTCTCTAAAAAAATGTTTTAAATAAAAAATTAGTAACTACAACAGGAGTAAGAAGAATTCTAAAGAAATAGTAGGTATAAGGAGCAGCCACCACCCTGAGGGCTAAGGTAGGTGCCCAAGGAAGAGGCTCCCCACCACAGGGCTAAAATCCCGACCTTGACGGATAGGGCACGGTGTAGGGACATTGCTGCAGTGTCACTGTCAGAATTTGCTGGAAATCCGTTTGCGCGCGCACGTGCACGCGCGCGTGTGTGTGTGTGTGGGGGGGGCGGGGGGGCTGTCCATGGGGAAGTGTCTCAGCGGGACTCTATTGAGTAACCGCCTGAAGGGGGAAGCAGGTTTTGGGTGGGTGCTGACAGCACTGCAGGAGCCTGCCCAGTGGGTAAACCAGAAAGGAAAACACCTTTTTTTTTTTTTTTTTTTTTGCAGTGTGTCCCTAGTGCCCTCCACTGACAAGACCTAACATCATGCCTGCTGTCGAAAGAAAACTATTTGAAGGGCCCAGACCCACTGTGGAGAGCAGACACTGAAGGTGAATATGGAGCCAGAAGGCCAGAGATCAACAGCTGGAACAACCTGGCTCGAACACCCTACAGCTCGAGCATCCTACAGACATTCTACAGCTCAGGCACGTTTTGCTCAGGGCAGCAAGTGACAGTTTTTCCCTGGCTTGAGACAAGTGGAAAAACATCAAAACTAATTATGGTAACTATCTGCAGTAGGCAGTAGCCTCAAACTCCAGTTGTACAGCCAAGAAGGTTAAAAAGACAAGTACAACAGGCCCGGTACAGGAAACATCAAATGCCAGGGAAAGAACCCATCTGAACTTAATTTTTAATTTAATCACAGGACAAGCAAAAACGACACAAAATTTATAATACTGGATGTTTCAAAGATAAAATTTTAAAATATACATAGAAAAATAGAAATCTTTAATTATTAAAATCTTCTTTCATAATCTCTTACTCCTTTGACTTGGAACGAGAAACTGACACCTCTTTTTCTGCACCAAGGTGTCAATGTCTGGTCTCATATTTTGAGTTGCAACGTGTAGAACTGAATTTAAATCTTGTATCCTTTAGCTGGGAACAAAATTTAGTTCTAGGCAATTTCATAATAGAAAACAACCGTTCAGAGATACAGGTGCTTCCAAACATGGACAGAATCTTCGCACAATGGTTTCTATACCTGGGGCAACTCTTGCTGAAGTATATGTAGAATTCTGGTCTTCCAATACTATCATATTTAGCTTTCAGTACCATATCGCACTTCAGCTCAGTAACTTCCATTTGTAGCTCTTCATGAACACTATGGATGTTAATTGAGAAAGGTGAGCAAAACGATGTGAGTTTTCACAATGTTTGAAGTCAGAGAATCTTTTTGGAATTCAATCTTCAGTTCTCCAATTTTGGGAATGTAGATTAAGCTATCACCTTCCTATCTGGAAACTGATTTCAGTGTAGGAAAGTGAGCCGGGTTATTTACTGCCAGATGAGTTTCCCAGAGACTCAACTTTGGTAGGAAAGAGCAAGCTGAATCATACATTTGTGTAACTACTGGTGAACATCTTTGCAGAGAAAAATTCAAAGGGTTTAGATGATTTGTAATGTCAACCAAAAGGCCAGGTCTCTGGCCCAGTCTTCGCCGAGCTGGGGAAGGGATTCGCCCTTGGATGACATGACCAAATCTCTTCTCAATGCAAAAAATCTCTTCAGTACCATGCCATGACTAAGCCACCTTCCCTTTGTTTAGTTAAGGAGGTTACCGTATTGTGCATCCAATTCCTCAAGCGAAGCACTGAATTCTTGGCGGTTAGAGCCACGGAAGCGTATCTAGTTCACTGTATTAACCACTACATCCATGATGTGTTCTAGTTTCAACTTCTTAGTACAAAACAATTCCTGGTGAATAATGCAGTGGGTGGATTTAAGTTCTGCATCCCTGCAGAACATTTTGATCTTGTACTTAAGTTTTGCAACAAGTCCAGTGTTATCACAGACCATTGCAGGAGCACCATCTGTGGTGGTGCTTGATAATTTTGACAAGTGAACATTAAACTTTTCGAGACTTTTCTCAACATACAAGAATAAGTCCTTTTCTGATGTTGGGTCTGTCATGGGTACCACATCCAAAAGTTCTTCAGTGATGTCAAAATTC
>PVJD01018754.1:0-13509 GCA_004026545.1 Mormoops blainvillei | reverse complement strand
AAACAGTTTGGAATTTCCTCAAAACACTAAAAATGGAACTGCCTTTTGACCCAGCAATTCCACTCCTGGGATTATATCTTAAAAATCCAGAAACACCAATCCAAAAGAACCTATGCACCCCAATGTTCATAGCAGCACAATTTACAATAGCCAAGTATTGGAAGCAACTTAAGTGCCCAACAGTAAATGGGCGGATGAAAAAACCATGGTACATTTACACAATGGAATACTGTGCAGCAGAAAGAAGGAAAGAGCTACTGTTACCCTTGGCAACAGCATGGATGGAACTGGAGAGCATTATGCTAAGTGAAATAAGCCAGGCAGTGAAAGACAGACACCATATGATCTCACCTATAAGTGGAACCTAATCAACAAAACAAACAAGCAAGTAAAATATGACCAGCAACATTGAAATATGGAAGAAACTGACAGTAACCAGAGTGGAAGGGGGAGGAGAATAATGGGGGAAAAGAAGGGATAGGGTTGTCAAGGAACATGGATAAAGGACCCACGGAAAAAGCCAAAGGGGGGAAGGATTGAGGGTGGGAGGTTGGAAGGTTGGGGTGGGTGGGGCAGGTGAAAGTGGTGGTGGGAAAATGGAAACAACTGTACTTGAAGAACAAAAAGAAAAAAATGAAAAAAAGAAAAAAAGAACGGGGGCTCAAAACTTGCATTTTTAAGTAGACCTTGAGAGGAAATTATTTTAATGTCTTTCTGAAACAACCATGTCAGCCATTCACAATGAAAAAAAGAAAACCATAGTATAACTGATAATAATCTGAAATATATAAGTAAGAAAAGTTATAGGCATCCTACTGTGGTATTAAATTAGGATTAAATAATAATAATGGAATTTATTGCATGAGGAGGGGAAAGTCCTTTATAAAAAATTGATAAGGGCCCACTTGAAAGTACATTTTTCATGAAAACAGTATATTCCCAAAAGGGTATATACAAATCGTAATTTTAAAAAATGAAAACATACTTAAGTGTATTAAAAGAGGCAGGATAATGTCTTAAGTACATAAATGTCCCTTTTGCTTTTTGCTCAGTCTTCTTACGTATCCACATAAAGAGCTCTGATGGTGCACGTTTCTCAACCTGTGTGACAATCTTCACCATGCAGAGCTGAGCATTATAAAAATCTCGATTTCTACCAATACCTTCTTGAAGGGTTAATAACTCTTTCCAAAAAAAGGGGCACTTTGTGTACCACTTAATAAGAAGATGCAACAGTTGTTTGTAATTTCAGAGTTGCATCTATATTTGCTAGTTTGTGTTGCATATTTCTTCTCATCCATATCCCTTTTTAAACATATGGTTAATAAGGAAGCCAATGTTTTCCCCTTTTTGAGATGTCACCTCACGGCCCCAATTTCTCCTGGACCCATTTTTTAAAAAATTTTTTTCTCCTGTGTCCTGATAAAAAGATGACTTTTAATCTAGTAATCATTTTCCACAGCAAGTGGTTTCATAATTAAAGTTATGCCATTTAAAAATAACCTTTATTTCTTTGTGCTGCAATAGTGCTCCATTGTGTAAATGTACCACAGTTTTTTGATCCACTCATTTACTGATGGGCACTTGGCCTATTTCCAGCACTTGGCTATAGCTTTTGTGAAAGCATGGATAGAACTGGAGAGCATTATGCTAAGTGAAATAAGCCAAGTGGCAAAAGACAAATACCATATGATCTCACCTATAAGTGGAACCTAATGAACAAAGCAAATGATCAAAACAGAATCAGAGGCATGGAAACAAGGAACAAGCTGACAGGGACCAGAGAGGAGGAGGGAGGGGGATTAGGGTGGAAAGAAGGAGACGGGTCTAGTTAAAGAACAAATATAAATGACCCATGGACATGGACAACAGAATGGGGACTGACTGTGGGAGTCAGGGGCCAGGGTGAGCGGGACAGGGGAGAGTAATGAGGGGAAAACTGGGACAACTGTAATAGAACAACAACAAAACATTTTAAAAATAAAAATTAACTATAAATTTTTTTAAATAACCCTTAAGAAAAATTTTATTCTGCAGTGAAAACAGGGTCACAGAAATAGGACATTTTCATTAAGTGAAATGATCCTGCCATTATCATATTAAGTAATTTTCCACTTAGTAGAAGAGATTGCTTTTGCGATCTATACTTGAGTGCATTTCAACAGTTTAATCATCCATTTTCTATGCCTCAATGGAAATTTACCCAGAAATCAGATGAGCAAATAACTGATTTATAGACAAAGTTTTTTAAGTCTTTTCTTATTTTCTATATGATGGAGCAAAAGTTCAACATTCCAAGTAATCAATCATACAAAGAAATCTATCTTTACATTAAAAAATAAAAATATACCTTTATCATGGATTTAAATATTTGAGTACTAACAATAAGGAAATTTAATTGAATGAAAACATAATTAATAGCAATTAATACTGTCTTCATGTTTCATTTAAAACAAGACTCTCAATATTTGGCTCTTAAATAATCCTGGACATGGAGTTAGTAACACTTTAATAATTCACATAAGACAATCCTATTCTTAGTTACTCTTATTTAAAATCCTAAGTCTATGTCAGTTGCTCCAAATGTTTCAAAGTGAAAGGCCTGCTATAGCAAGTAGGCAAAATCAGGATTGAAAAAGTCTAGAGACACAATGCTACTTTTATCATACACGTGAGGGCAGGCATAAAGATGAAGGTTAAGTTTGCTCTGGTAACTCTTAAAGCATCCAGGTAGAATGGTAATCAGTGTAGCCACTCACTATAAGGTACCACAGAAAGAAAACGTCTTTTCCATAAGCTTTCGAGGTACATGTGACTGGATTTAAAAATAAAATTGCTATAATCTGAATAATTTATCGCAATATGAGTAATTAAGATGGATTTTTTTAGAGAGAGCAATTTAAGTATACAACAAAAAGCTCTGTCTGCAAAAAGGCAAGCTCTATGAACATTTAACAGACTCTTACCATAGCTGTACATTTCATTTCAATAATGTGTGCATGTCCCTGAGGTGGGATATGGATCTCAAGATCATACCAGACTCGTAAATTTCTATCATCATCTGGGGGGGAAAAAAAAGCATTTCTTAATATAGACTTCAGAATACTATACTTACCAGAAAAATTTGAGAAAGATGAACAGATATCATTTTCAAACTCTTTTTGATGGACTCATTTGTGGAGAGTGCCAAGGGGTAGGTGACAAGGTGATTTCATCACCATTTGGGAGCGCTAAGAGAAGTCCTATCCTGCACAGCCACCCACGAGAGCATGCCCAGTAAAGGCTCCCTGCCTGGTGTCCACTCCAGTAACTTTCGTTCCCTGCTAAAATAAACTTACAGATGTTTTAAGTTAAGGGTTAATATTTCAAAAGAAATAATCAGTCCTTTTTCATCATAATTGCCAAAGCACTCACATATTGTATGCAGAAATGTCCAAATATGGTATTACAATTCACAATAGTACATTTCCAGTTACCCTAAGAATCTAGTCTAAAGACAAAGCCAGGAATACTTCAAGAGATTTCTGGTTTCTTGGGACAGTAAAATGGATCCTAGCAACTTAACCCAAAGAAAGCTGCAATGGGGTATGGACCAAGTAGAGAAAAAGTGATGTTTATAATAGGCTTCCCAATGTTGTCTAAAAGCAGGTATTCCTGTTGCTGGTAATGTCCAAAGTCACACTCCTAAATTCTGAAACCAGAGCCCCGGTCTACCGCGACAGCCCGGAGTAGCAGGCTTCGTAACGGCGTGAAACCCAGTTCTTTCCATTTGTTGTCATCTGTTCAGCTTCTCGCTTTGATATTCTTTATTCTTCAGCATTAACCTAGTGTGCAGTTTGAGATGTCCTCCAGTTTCAGTTAATTGTATGCATCGTCCTATCAGCATTGTCATGTTTTAAAGATTTCAAGAACTGATATGTTTGCCTAAATTACTTAGATAAATCACTAGCCTCTTTGGGCTTCAGTTTCCTCATCTATAAAATAAGAGGTCCAGGCTAGTGGAATTCTCAATGTCTCTCTCTTCTGAGAGAGTATAATACTGTTTTGCATTGCATTGCATTATATTGTACTATACTATATTGTATTACATTATAAGGCACTGCAAAGCATTGGATGCCATTGTAATGCAGTATAGTATATGGCAATGTATCTTACTATACTGTGCTTGACTGTTTTGTATTATATTGCATTATATTGTATATTGACCTATTCTAATACTTTAGCAATCAGGAAGCACTTACAAAATTAGTGGAGCTGAGAACAATTCAGGCATTCAGAGCAATCAGCTAGTGACAGGAAGAGAGGAAATCTAGGTGAGCACTTATTATAAATGCCTGTGAGAAGTTCTTGAAGGAAAACTCACCTCCACATTTTGAATTGCTTCCTGTGCTTATTTATTTTATGGACACAAATTAATTACCTTAAAACCATTAACGTACAAAGAATAAGTTACCACATTTATATTGATGTTAGATTACTGAGAAAACCACTGGTCATGTTTGTATTGGCTGCTCCTTCAATTCTACAAGGGCTTGAAATGCTTTTAAGATGTTTAAACGCAGCATCTCACAACAAACCGAAGTTCTTTTTTTTTTAAAGGTTTTATTTATTTTATTTTTAGACAGAGGGTAAGGGACAGAGAAAGAGAGGGAGAGAAACATCAATTTGTGGTTGCCTCTCGCACACCCCCTACCGGGGACCTGGCCTGCAACCCAGGCATGTGCCCTGACTGGGGAATCGAACCAGCAACCCTTTGGTTTGCAGGCCAGCACTCAGTCCACTGAGCTATTCCAGCTGGGGCCAACGTTCTTAAGATGAAAAGTCTTTCCCTTTCTAGCTCATGTATGTTTTATGGCTGTTTCCAGTGCTTCAGTCCACATTGGACTCACAGAGAAAATAATTCTGAAAATGAAGGGTGTCTGTAACTAAAAAGACTGGATGCTCCACGACTCTGGGTTAGTGCAAAGGGCAGTAAAATAGTCTGCCCATCTGTGGGAACTGTATTAGGGTGTGTGTGTGTGTGTGTGTGTGTGTGTGTGTGTGTGTACTTTTTGGAAATGGCTCATTTAATTGGCCTGGAAAGTCCAAAAATCTATAGGATAAGCCACCAGGCTGGAGACTCAAGGAAGAGTTGTAGCTCAAGTCCAAAGGTACTCTACTGACAGAATCCCTTCTGGCTCAGGGGAGGTCAGCCTTTGTTCCGTAATGACCTTCAACTTACTGGGTAAGACCCAGCCACATTATGGAGGACAATCTGCTTTACTTAAAATACACAGATTAAATGTAATTTTCATCCAAAATCACCTTCACAGAACACATCCAGAATAATGTCTGGCCTGATATCTGGACACCATGGCCCAGCCGAGTTGACACAGAAAATTAACTATCACAGGGACAATGACACCTACAATTTGTAACTGCTGTGATGATCACATAAAGCAATGTTGTAATGAAGATGATTTAATTCCTACAGTGCTAACAATGTATATCAAATACGAATTCATCAGTTAGAATGGGATTAGTGATGATTTATTGATGAGAAAAACAACAAAACTAATAATAAATGTTTAAATGCAGGGCTTAAGTATGCTAAAACCCTTTTTCTAATGGTCAAATCAGTAACATTCATTATAGTAATTTGAGAAATTCATGAAAAGCTTAAAGAACACAAAAATTATTCATCATCTCATAAGCAAGAATACACTACTTCATTTTTACATATAAAATTCCAGGCTTCGTATATCGATAAAGACACACACACACACACATACACACTGGGATGTACAAATTATATATAACCGATATATCCATAAATGTGTGCATATACTTTTCTATCATTCAGAGACTCTTCACTATTAAAATTTAAGTTTCATCACTAGTCATTAGAGAAATGCAAATTAAAACCACAATGCAATATCACCTCACACCTGTTAAATGATCATTACCCAAAAGACAATATACAACAAATGCTGGTGTGGATGTGGAGAAAAGAAAACCCTTGGGCACTGTTGATAGACTTTTAAATTTTATAGTCATTATGGAAAGCAGTACAGGGGATCCTCAAAAAATTAAAAATGGAACTACTATGTGATCCAGCAATTCTACTTCTGGGAACATATCCAAAGGAAACAAAAATACTAACTCCAAAAGATGGCTGCACCCCCATGCTCATCACAGTTTTATTTACAATAGCGAAGACATGGAAAGAGCCTAAGTGCCCACTGATGAACGAATGGATAAAGAAGTTGTAGCATATACAAACTACAGAGTATTATTCAGCCATGAAAAAAAAGTAGAAAAAAACCCAAAGAAATTCTATGACTTGCGACAATGTGGATGGACCTTGAAGGCATTATGCTAAGTAAATTAAGTCACACAGAAAAAGACAAATATCTAAAAACAAACAAACAAAGAAAAAGCCCACAACACTCATAGAAAAAGAGATCAAACCTGTGGTTACCATAGATGGAGGGTGGGAGAAATGGATAGAGGTGGTCAAAAGTACAAACTTCCAATTAAAAGATAAATAAGTACTTAGGAATATGAAGTGCAACACGGTGACTGTAGTTAACACTGGTGTATAATATATAGGAAAGTTCTTAAGAGAGTATGTCTTAAGAGTTCTAATCACAAGGAGATTTTTTTCCCTATGTTCATTTCTTCCTTATTTTCTTTTTATTGTATCTACATGAGATGAATTTTAGTGGAGCCTATTGTGGTAATCATTTCACAATACATGCAGTCAATCAAGCCATCATGCTTTATGCCTTAAACTTATACAGTGTTATATGTCAATTATTGTTCAATAAAACTGCAAAAAACATTTATGTGCAGATAATACCTATTCAAAAACATTTAAAGTAAAATTTAAAAATTAAAAAAATAAGTTTTGATTATTCAACATAATAAATTACGTAAGAAATATTCTTCTTTTACTGACTTTAGAGAGAGAGCAAAAAGGGGACAGAGAGAGATAAGGGAGAGAGGTACTTTGTTGTCTCACTTATTTATGCATTCATTGGTTGCTTCTTATATGTGCCCTGATGGAGATCGAACCTGTAACCTTGGTGTATCAGGATAATGCTCCAACTGAGCTACCCGGCCAGAGCCATAAGGAACAATTTTATATAAAAATACTTGTGCATATCTTCAATTATTTTATTCCAAAAATGTTCTTGGACTGAAATTATTGGATCAAAGGGGATAAACAATTCTTACAAGTTGAAATTCCCGTTACAATGCATAAGATGATCTCTTTAGGCCTATCATTAATAACTGGGTTATACCATTATTCTTCATATTTCCAGGTTAAAAAATTCTTATTTAGTTATTTTCATTTCTTTTTTGTCCCAGCTTTACTGAGGTATAAATGATTTAAAAATTGTATATACTTAAGGTGTGCCCCTTGGTTTGATATACATTTTGAAATAATCACCACATTCAAACTAATTAACATATCCATCATCTTACAAAGTCAGCATATTTTTAGTTGAGGGAGGACAAGATACTTAAGCTCTACCTTCTAAGCAAATTTTAAGCATACACTATCATACTGTTAGCTATAATCACCTTGTTGTCCATCAGATCTCCAGAACATACTACTCATTTTGCATAACTGAAATTCCCTAACTGGAAAGAAATATACTGCCGAGCAATTTGTAAGAAAGACACCCATGTTATTACAGGTGATAGAAAGGCTAATCATGTCTGAATAGTGATATGGGAAGGCCTGTCTGAAGAACTGGGGATAACAGTAATGTTACTAGATGCATTTTTCCTAGGTCTTAATCTACCGTGTAACCTGTCATCATGCAGCTTAGATGGTTAAAATTAGATAGCATTCCATTTGAGTCCATTAACATGACATGACAATATCCTGATTTTCTTCCAAACTCCTCTAAGCATTTTTATCTGGTTTTCCTTCATGGTTTTTCTGCCTTAGATTTTGATAAGGGTTTAACTCTTAGCATAATCCCTCTACAACAGGCTTCTGTTCTTTGCCTCACCTGCATGATTTCAACTGAAGAAACCTTTTTCACCTTGTCTCAGCTCAGAGTATTCCACTGGTGACTGAATATTGACATGTAAATAGCTTATTATCACATTAAAATCAGGAAATGCAAAACTGTTCTAAGCATAATAATCCCCCAGATTTACTTCTTCCTGTTGAGGTTAACTAAACTATTGCATAATATTATTGCCTCTGCAGGTGTGTCCAATAAGCCTGCAGGAGCCTTGGAGTGACACTAGCCTCTCCCATAAATGCAGGCCCTAGAAAGGAGCCCAGCTCAGAATATGAATCCCACAACCCCCTGTATGCTAAGTACTCTCCCCAGCCTCCCAGGACCTTCTCCTTGTGTGCTCATTAGATAAGACCTCCTGTGAAGCTCACCCAAACCCCACTCTTTTTGGTCTGAATTGGCCAATCTGGTTTTTTAAGTTTTTTTTTTAAGATCGTATTTATTCATTTTTAGAGAGAGGGGAAGCGAGGGAGAAAGAGAAGGAGAGAAACATCTATGTGAGAGAGAAACATCAACTGGTTGCTACTCGAACACGTCCCCCAAACTGGGACTGAGCCCGTAACACAGGCATGTGCCCTGAATTGGTCAGAGAATCGAAAAAGCGACCTTTTACATCGTGGGAGGACACCCAACTGAGACACAGCAGCCAGGGCCCCACCAATCTGGCTTTAGCCTGGGAACCCCGATGCATTCCATCCAAAGACCCTACTAAAGGCATGTGCCCAGGTCCTTCCTCGCTCTCTGCCTGCAGCCTGCCTTGATCTCCCCCTGTCACCCCTAGAGGCCTCTAGAGTAGCCCTCCAGGATCTGTGATAACAAACCGCTATTTCACTTTCCCTTGTAGTCTCTTGTCGAACTCCGACTCACCAACATCTGACACCCCCTGGCTCTCCTTAACAAAATGTTAATTTAACAAAGTCAAAATGCTTCTAAATTTCCATCTTAATATTTTTCTATTCACCACGATATAAACTTTGTTATATTTTGGAATCAATCCTCTCTTTCTATCTCTTTTCTCAAGACAGTCATCTAATACTAGTTTCTAAAATGTTTTCCACGTTCAGCGGTATTTCTCTATCCGCAGCACTACCATTAAAGACATTGTTCTCGCTACTTTAAACACCATTTACTGTTGCAGCAGCCTACCTGGTTCCAACTGCTTTTCCCTCTCAAAGCCTAAATATTTGAATATTGCCTAAATATCACTCTTAATCCATGTGCTCTGTGATGGGTAATTGTATGTGTTGATTTGACTGGGCTACGGTGTCCAGTTGTTTGGTTAAACACCAGTCCAGAAGCGGCTGTGAAAGTTTTGTTTTTTTTTAATGTGATAAAAACCTACATCAACAGACGTGAGTAAAGATTACCCTGCATAACGTGGGTGGACCTCCTGCATTCCGCTGCAGGTCCTCAGAGCAAAACTAAGGTTACCCGAAGAAGAGGTAATTCTTGGTTAAGACTGTACCACGGAAAACCTGCCTAAACCTGCAGCCTGTCTGGTCTGCCCTGCAGAATTTGGACATGATATTTACAACAGCAACTCTTACCTAATTTTCTGCCCTGCTCGCTTGCCCTACAGATGATGGAGTTACCAGTCTCCACAAACATGTAAGCCAATTCCTTAAAATATCTCTATTTATAATACATTGCATTACATCACATGATATTATAATATTATTGTGGTATGTGTTTCTCTGAAGAATGTGACTAAATACAAATCCATTTAATAAAGATTTCTTCTTTAGGATGTCTTTGTCTCCACAACTCTGTTCCTGCTGACCTGCTCTTCCCTAATGCGCCCTTACGTCCCTGGTGGTACTCACACATAAGAAAACTCATTCTCACCATTCTCCAGGAAATCTGCCCTGCGTATTCCCACATTCTACTATCTCATTTGCCCTTTAATTTCTACTAAAAATATATGATGTTTAATAATACACAAATAAAGTTTTATAATATAGGGAGGGAAAACAATAGCATTTACTTTCTTCTGCAGGAGGAAGATTGTTATCACATCCTATGTTGAAGAAAAGCATATTACACTGTTAAAATAACATACTCATTAATATTTTATGAGAAATGTACTGCTGTTTTTTGTTTAATAACAGAAATATACATAAAGTTTTTCACTTGTGGAAGAGTAGGCAGCCTTCAAGCTGAAGGATTATAATCTATTAATGTTAATAGCAAAACCGATCCAGACATTAAACTACATAAATTCAATACTGAAATAATACAATACAATTCTGACAAATATGTGCAGCTCACATTTGTTTATGTATTATGAATGTAAAGTATCTACTCATAAACCAGTTTATGAACACCTGTCATTTAACTCTCCATAATAAAAAATTTACCTGAGTGTTCCTTATCGAGCTTGTGGTATAGTTCCGACACCGTTTTCCGAGGAATGGGAACTACAACTTTATCTTGAATTTGCTCTCGATCTCGCTCTCGCTCTCGCTCTTTATCTAAGTCACTGTCAGAATCATCATCTTGACTGCTTTTAATGAAAAATGAAAGTTTGCCTACAACACATAAGTACAAGATGTCAGATCAATCAGGGATTTGTTTTCTAAAATGAAAGATCCGTTTCAGATATTAAACTTGCTCTAGCCTGAAACTAATAAATGCAAAGTCAAACAGAAATGATAGATTTTAGTACCAGAATTAAATCTGATAGTGGTATAGAACAATTCAGTGGGAAATTCAAGAAAAATTTTTCAAAATCTCCATTAAAATAATTTTTAAATAGCATTCTTATGATAATTAGGAAAATGTGGCAAATAATAGAACTGTATCAGCTTTCAGAAAACTAAATGAATGGACGGTGGTTCAACATACAAAAAACAATCAGTGTAACATACCACATTCACGGAATGAAGGGAAACAAAAATACATGATCATCTCGACTGATGAATAAAAAGTATCTGATGAACTTCAACAGCCTTTCATGATTAAAAAAAAGAAATAGGACAGACCTTCAAAATGATAGAGGTCATATATGAGAAGCCCACCACTAACATTATACTCAATGGTGAAAAACTAAAAACATTTTAAGACTGGTACAAGGATGTCTGGTTTTGTCATTTCTATCCAACATACTACTGGAATTTCTAACCAGAGCAATTATGCAAGATACAGTAGTAAAGACACCGAAATTGGAAAGGAAGAAGTAAAATCATCTCTGTCTCCAAATGACACAATCTTATATGTAGAAAATTTTAATGATTCAACACAAAAGAGTTAGAAGTAATAAATGCATTCAGCAATATAACATGCAGGATATAAAATCAACACATGAAACAAGTTAAACTCCTATATATTTAACAACGAACAATTTGAAAGGAAACTAAGAAATCAATTCTGTTAAATAAAACTGTTATTTAGATAAACCTGCGTATGTTAAACAATATGCATGCACAGAATACTCTCAAGAATTAAAAGAACGCATTTTCTATTGTTTCTCATTTCAGTCCATTTATTTACTCAGAATATTTTTTCTTCCTCCAATAACGTTATTACATTTTTATTATTCCTTAACGAAGAGAAATTGGACAAGTATTTGTAAAATAATTCAAAAGCCCTATATGAGTGTAACAAGACCATATATTACAGGCCAAAATGAGAAATTAAAATGTATCTTTAAAAAAAAAGGAAATGGATGATGACAACTATGGAAGCAATTACAGGTCTATTTAGTAGCTTATGTTTTCACTGAAAGGTCACTTAAACAATGCATCTTAGTCAGAATTAGCCACTAATTTTTACTTAATGTTTTCTTGATAAAAACATTTTTCTTGGGAATGGAATTTAAATTTTATTTCTAAACAATTACATTTTTAAATTGCATCTTTATTTTCGATTATTAAGTAGCTACAATAGAAGATGCAAGTAGTCAAATTCTTTTAAAAAAATAACATTAGGCTCGGCTTGTTGATCCAGCAATGAATCACCAAACCAAAGGAAGTAAATGTTGACTATGAGAATATGTGTTTCAAAAGATGGTAATTTTTCCACAGTATATGTACATGTGATTACTTTGTTCCCTATACTCCTCTGTTCTGGCCACCTGTTCCAAAAGGGAACAAAAGTAAATAAAAGTGGGATTGTTGGCCTTCGCTGGTATCACTCAGTGGATTGAGTGCCGGCCTGCAAACCAAGGGGTCGCCAGTTTGATTCCCAGTCAGGGCACATGCCTGGGTTGCGGGGCAGGTCGCCAGTAGGGGGCACGAGAGAGGCAACCACACACTGATATTTCTCTCCTTCTTCTCCATCCTTTCTCCCCCTCTCTAAAAATAAATAAATAAAATCTGTTTTAAAAAAAGCTTGATTGTTTGTATTCCAGTTTACCAGGGTGACAGGAAAATGATTAGATGACTTTGGAAACACTATATGTACAACAAAAATAGTAGTAGTGAACAAAAGCAGCTATCTAAAATACAGCATCGTTGATTTAATGAAGATTCTCAGTTTGTCTGAAGAGAGAGTTACAAAAATATCTAATAAGAATAATAATTATAGCAATTAAACTTTCAATAGCATAAGCTTCTATTTTCATCAATGGAGTTTTTTTTTTTAATCTGCTAAACTCTCTAAATGGTTGATTTTTCAAAATGCTGTTTTAACAATCAATAAAATAAACATTTTTCAGTATAGAGGTCATTTTCCAAAATTTGGAATTGCTTTTCTCTAATTTCACATTATCTTATGAAATGTGAATATCAGACTCAAGTTTAAAGACTGAGCAATGCTATTTTATATTAATGTTTTTTCTTCGGCGAATAATGAAAAATTATTTATTGAATGCTCACTCTATTTTTGGCATATGCTAAGTGCCTCTCATTCATTACTTATTTAACTCCTTTAATAGACATGAGTGAATTAGTGATTAGACTTATTTGAAAGTTGAGCAACCTGGGCTGCAGTGAAGAAGGTGGGTAACTTACTCCAGGTCACACAGGTAATGAGTGGCAAAGGCATGTATATTTTCCTGACAAAGAGTATGGGAAATGGCACATTAAGCCATGTCTAAATATCACCAAATACACCACAGAATAAAAGGATTTCTGATTGACAAAATAGCAAAATCATTCACTTGCTGCCAAAACATTTATTTTGATCTAAAGCAACATGTCCTGGATACTGCTCGATGATCACCTAAACTACTTCATCCCTTAGAAAACCTCCCAAAGCAAGTTTCCATGGCAACAGTTAAACTTGGCAAAGTTTTGACCTCTTTGCACTTGGTTCCCTGACATCCACCCCGTTCCTTGCACTGGCTTCATGCTTCACCACTTCCTATAGCTAATGAGCAACACTGTTACAGAAAATATCTGTAGGGGCTGAGCTTTTGTCAGCTTGTGAATTTCTTGGAGGCACGCTTATTCCATCAAAACAAACAAGGAAGCAAAATATAACTAGAGACATGGAAATAAAGAACAAACTGACAGTAACCAGAGGGGAGGGGGGAGAGGTATAATGGGGA
>PVJD01018753.1:0-13511 GCA_004026545.1 Mormoops blainvillei | reverse complement strand
GGTCAATGTTTCTTTCCCTTTCTCCCTCCCTTCTCTTCTCTCTAAAAATAAATAGATAAAATCTTTAAAAATATATAAGTAAATAAGTTAAATCTTTTAAAAAGAGTAAACAAATATGCATGCGCACACACATGTGAGTGTGCATTGCATGTGTGCCTTTGTACATATGTGTGTGTGTCTTCATAGCCTTGTGCGTGCACTCGTGAATGTTCATGTGTGTGTTTGCTGATTTTTGAGAAAAGAATCTGTGGAAGGATAAACTAGAAACAAATAGTTCCGCTCTTTCAATCATGTAAATATTTTGCATCATCGAAAATATAATTAAAAAGAACAAAAAATGAGAACAGCAAAATTGAAAACCAACTTAAATGAATCTCTGTGGTCATGGCTGCTGTGGCTCAGTGGACTGAGTGCCAGCCTGCCAACCAAAAGGTCACCGGTTCAATTCCCCAGTCAGGGCACAAGCCTGGGTTGCAGGTCAGATCCCCAACTGGGGGTGTGTGAGAGGCAGCAGATTGATGTGTACCTGGCACATCAGTGTTTATTTTTCTTTTTTTAATATATTTAATTGCTTATGCTATTACAGTTGTCCCACTTTTTTCTCCCCTTTATTCCTCTCCACCCTGCACCCCCTCTCCCACCAGCATTCCCCCACTTAGTTCATGTCCATGGGTTGTACATATAAGTTCTTTGGCTTCGCCCTTTCCTGTACTATTCTCAGCCTCCCCCTGTCTATTGTGTGCCTACCATTTATGCTTCTTATTCCCTGTACCTTTTCCCCCATTCTCCACCCTCCCCCTCCCCGCCGATAACCCTCCATGTGATCTCCATTTCTGTGATTCTGTTCCTGTTCTAGCAGTTTGCTTAATTTGTTTTTGTTTTTGTTTTTTTAGGTTCAGTTGTTGATAGTTGTGAGTTTGTTGTCATTTTACTGTTCCTATTTTTTATCATCTTCTTTTTCTTAGATAAGCCCTTTTAACAGTTCATTTAATAAGGGCTGGGTTATGAACCAGGTAGAAGGGAGTGAAAAATGAGAACAGGGAAATTGAAAAACAACTTAACTCTTTAAGTTTGGATGAACTCTTTAACTTTACCTTATCTGGGAAGCACTTTATCTGCCCTTCCATTCTAAATGACAGCTTTGCTAGATAGAGTATTCTTGGATGTAGGTCCTTGTCTTTCATGACTTGGAATACTTCTTTCCAGCCCCTTCTTGCCTGTAAGGTTTCTTTTGAGAAATCAGCTGATAGTCTTATGGGAACTCCTTTGTAGGTAGCTGTCTCCTTTTCTCTTGCTGCTTTGAAGATTCTCTCCTTATCTTTAATCTTGGGTAATGTAATGATGATGTGCCTTGGTGTGTACTTCCTTGGCTCCAACTTCTTTGGGACTCTCTGAGCTTCCTGGACTTCCTGGAAGTCTATTTCCTTTGCCAGATTGGGGAAGTTCTCCATTATTTTTTCAAGTAAGTTTTCAATGTCTTGCTCTTCCTCTCCTGCTTCTGGAGCCCCTAGGATTCGGATGTTGGAGTGTTTAAAGTTGTCCCAGAGGTTCCTCACCTCTCCTAATTTTTTTGAATTCTTGTTTCTGCATTCTGTTCTGGTCAAATGTTTATTTCTTCCTTCTGCTCCATATCGTTGATTTGAGTCCTGGTTTCCTTCCCTTCACTGTTGGTTCCCTGTGTATTTTTCTTTATTTCACTTTGCATAACCTTCACTTTTTCCTCCATTTTGTGACCATACTCAACCATTTGTGCGAGCACCCAGATTACCAGTGTTTTGAACTCTGCCTCTGTTGGGTTAGCTATCTCTTCATTGCTTAGTTCTATTTTTGGAGCTTTGATCTGTTCTTTTGCTTGGGTCATGTTCTTCTTGTCTCAGTGCACCTATTATGTTGTGTGGGGTGGAGCCTTAGGTGTTCACCAGGGCAGGGCAACCCACATCACTGCCTTATGGTGCTGTATGTGGGGGAGGGGTCTGAAAGGGAACAATGCCACTTGCTTGGCTCTTGGCCAGCTCTCACAAGCCCAACTTCCCCCGCTACCCACAAGCAAATTGGGCCCTTCTGGTGCTGATTCTCAGGTGGGTGGGTTTGTGTACATTCTAGGACCCTGTGGGTCTCTCAAATGAACTCTCCCATGAGGCTGGCAGCTTATCCTGTGGCCACAAACCCCAGTTTTTGCTGGTAGAGGTTTCGAGGCTTCCTTTTCCCATGCTGGAACCCTGGGTTCTGTGGTCTCTCACTCCACAGTTGTTCCTCCCAGCTTATCCGCAAGCAAATGTGGGACCGCTGGGTCCACCAGCCGCTGCCTTGCTGTGCATCCTCTCTGCCCCAGCTTCCCGTCTCCGCCACTCCTACCCGTCTGAATGAATGTTTCTTCTTTAACTCCTTGGTTGTTGGACTTCCATACAATTTGATTTTCTGGCAGTTCTGGTTATTTTTTGTTTTTAAATTTCTTTTTGTCCTTCTTTTGGTTTTGTGAAGAGACAAAGTGTATCTACCTACGCTTCCATCTTGGCAGGATCCTATGCTCACATCAGTGTTTCTCTCTCTCTCTTTCTTCCTCCCTTCCCCTCTCTCTAAAAATAAATAAATAAAATCTTTTAAAAAATTAAAAAATTAACCTGTGTGTGAATATAACAATATAATCACCAGAAATAAAGAAGTGTTTCAAATAATTTCTGAACATACCTTGGCTGTGACCAAAAGAACTGCAAAGAAATCCTTACATTCACTCAGTAGTTTATTGTTTGTAGTACCACAGATATTGTAATTTTATGAACTTTTATTTGAAATGTTTTCAAACTACAAAAAAAAAAGCTGCAAGGGTAAGAGATGGAGAAATGGTGCCTGCTAGTGGGTGCAGGGTATTTCTAGGGAGTGATGAAAATATTCTAAAATTATTGTGGTGATGGTTGCACAATTCTGTGAATATATTAAAACCATTGAATTGTATGTTTTAAGTGGGTGAATTGTGTGGTATATGAATTATATCTCAACATATTTGTAAAATAAAATAATAAGACAAAACACTTCCAAATAATCCTCACTGAGATTCTCCATGTTAACATATCACATTTGCCTTCGCTTATTCTTTCTTTCAGAGCCACTAGAGTGTAGGATGCAGATGTGGTTTCCCTTAATACCCTTATATAACTTGTGTACTCCCTAAAGCCAATAAGAACACTCGCCTGCATAGCCAGAAAACCACCACCAAAATCAGGAGATTAACCCTGATCTACACCCATTAATGCAGATTCCATGCTCGTGTTGTCTTTCCCAGTCACATCCTCTACCTACCCAGGATCACACTCGGCATTCAGTCTCCTTTGGTCTGGCTCTTCAGTCTGTCCTTGTGCGATCTTAATAATTTGGAAGGGTACATACCACTTACTTTGTAGAATGCCCCTCTGAGATGTGTCCTCATGAAGAGATCTAGTCATGCATTTTGGGCAGGAACACCACAGAAGTGGTACTGCACCCACGTCGACGCATGCCATGGGGCTCATACCATTGACTTGTCTCTTCACTGGTCGTGTTCACTTTGACCAGTTGAAATGGTGTCTGCCAGGTTTCTCCACTGCAAAGTTAGTTAATAAGTATTTTATGCTTTTCATTGATAAATAATTAACTTTTTTACTAGTGAAACTTCCAGACTATGTGAATGCCTTCTTCTTTTTTATTGAATTTATTGGGGTGACACTGGTTAATAAAATAATATAGGTTTCAGCTGTATAGTTTTATAACGCGTCATCTGTATATTGTATTATGTGTTCACCACCCCAAGTCCAGTCTCCTTCCATCACCATTATGCCCCCTTTACCCTCTTCTACCTCCCCCCACCCACCTTTCCCTCTGGTAATCACCATACTGTTGTCTGTGTCTATGAGAGGTGGCTTCTTTTTTTTCTTTCTTAATCCCCTCACCTTATTCACCCAGGCCCTCAACCCCCCTCCTCTCTGATAGCTGTCAGTCTGTTTTCTATCTCTGAGTCTGTTTCTATTTATTTGTCATTTTATTTTGTTCATTAGATTTCACACATGAGCAAAATCATATGAGACTTGTCTTTCTCTGATTGGCTTATTTCACTTAGCGTAATACTGTCCAGACCCATCCATATTGCTGCAAGCGCAAGACTTCCTTCTTTTTATGGCTCAGTAGTATTCCGTTGCATAAATGTGTCACAACTTTTTCTATCCGCTCATTTGGTGATGGACACTTGGGCTGCTTCCAAATCTTGGTATTGTAAATAACACTTCAAGGAACACAGGGGCGCAAATATTCTTTCCTATTAGCATTTCGGGTTTCTTCAAATACCATCCCGTTCTATACATAATTTCACCCACTGGTCTTATCATCCATGGATGGTTCTTCCCTATATCAGCTGTTACTATTAGTAGGCATTCCACTGAAAGGAAAAACTTTTCCTTCTCCATTTAAAAATTTATACCATATTAACTCATTAATTCCCATTCTATACAGTCGGCTATAATCTATTGCCAATTATTATTTATTCTGATCCTAAAACTATCCCAGATTTAGACAGTGGGAGTCCCTTCAAACTGGCTACGATGTCCTTTAATATGTCTCCATCATTCTTTGAGTACATTCTTAATTACTTCCATAAGAAATTCCAGGCTCATCTTGTACTTCCCTGCACCAGCATGAAATTAGCCATTCCTCCACATAGTTCTGTTTTCTTCTAGTGGAGAATGATGCTTGCAAAGCAAGGTCTGAAAGCTGGGTGTGTTTGTTGTTAAGGGAGTGTTACTGCTGCTGGTCATCTCGGTGGACAGTCTAAGAGGTATATTCATACATACACATACACATAAAGAAACATACCCACACATATATCTATTCTATATATGTCTAAGCATATTAGAAACCATGACCTCATACCAATCTCTAATTACAGTCCAATATCTTTGTATTGGCACATCTTTGTCTTCTCACTTTCCATGTTCATGTCTCTCTTCTGCAGTAGTGAGAAGGGTGACCTGGTTCCCATTGCACTCAAAATATTTACTTATTTGCTGAATTCCTTCATACAATATATTACCAATATCCTTACTGAGCCAATTTTGATTTCATAATTTCGAAACTATGCTATCTAATAGGTTCAAATATGAAACCCATGAAAATTTTTATGATTTAAAACATTTTTAAATTAAAAACCATATCAAAATTGAATTAGATTCCCCACACTACTCCCAGCCTCCCCCGACATGATTTCATGTAGTGTGGGAAATTAGGAAGCCAAAGAACTGGTGTGTGTAGCCCATGGACATGGACTAAGGGGTGTGGGGATGATGGGATGGGGTGCAGGGAGGAGGGGATAAGGGGGAGGAAATGGGACCACTGTAATCACATACTCAATAAAATATACAAAAAAAAAATTATAAAAATAAAAGATCTTCAAAAACTAAAATAAATAAATAAAGTCTTTTTAAAAATAAAAAATTTTAACTCTACATGATGACGGATGTTAATTAGATTTAGTGTGATAATCATTTTGCAATGTATACAAATATCAAAGCATTATGTTGTACACCTGAAACTAATATAATGTTATTTGTCAATTATATCTAAATAAGAAAAGGAAAGAAAAATTGAATTGGAAATACTCCTGTAAACTAAAGTTTAAAAAAATACATCGCATAGTTCTACCTACTACTAACGCCCTAGCAGAACTGACACCTAATAGCAACAGTTTCCTGGTGCCAAGGGAGACTGTTGTCTTTACTAGAAAGCTGTCTGGTGGTTCCCTCCTTAAACAAGTGATTAAACTTGGCATCGCCAGTGGTGGGCAATCTCCCATCACATGCCTCCTGGTGTTAGGCAAGTCCTTAGAATCACCTATAATGCTAGCCAGTAAGTTCTTTTTTTCTTGTGGTAAAATGCATAGAACATAAAATTTACCATTTTAACCACTTTAAAGTGAACAGCTCTTTTAGTACACTCAGTACATACAGAAAGTGTCATTTATACATTCGCAATCTTGTGCAACCATCACCTCTATACCAGAACTTTTTGTTAATCACCCCAAACAGAAACTCCGTGCCCTCCAGTCCCGGGCAACCACTCTGTTTTCCGTCTCTATGATTCTGGTTATTGCATATAAATGGAATCATACAATACGCAGACTTCCATGTCAGGCTTATTTCACTTAGCATAAGGTTTTCAAGGTTGATCATGTTGTAGCAGGTACCAGTACTTCCTTTTTATGGCTGAATAATATTTCATTGTAAGATATACAAAATTGTTTTTATCCTTTCATTCACTGTTGGACATTTATGCTATCCCCACCTTTTGGTTATGTGATTCATGCTGCTAAGGACATTCTTATACAAGATTTTTTTGTATATGTATGTGTTCATTTAGCGTGGAGATACACACACACACACCCCTAGGAGTGGAATTGCTGGGTTTTATGGTAATGATGTTCAACCTATGGATGAACCAGAAACTGTTTTTCACAGTGGTTGCACTATTTTGCAGTGCCGGTAGCAGTATATGAGAGTTCCAACTTCTCCACATCCTTGCTAAATCTTAGTTTGTTTTTTGTATTATTATTGTTGTTGTTGTTGTTGTTATTGTTACTAGTAGTAGTAGTACCCTATTGGGTCTGAAGTGGTACTTCCTTGTGGTTTTGATCTGCATTTCCCTAATGAGGAATCAAGCTGAGCATCTTTGTGTGTGTGTGTATATCTTTTCAGGAGAAAAGTCTATTCAAGTCCTTTGCATATTTTTTAATTGGGTCGTCTTTTTGTTCTTGGGTTTTTATCATTATTTCTATATTCTGGAGGCAAGTTCTTTTTCACATGTATGTATGTATGCTTTGAAAATATTTTCTCCCTGCAAATATTTTTACTAACCTGGCTCTTATCAAGCCTTTAGATCTGACTTCTAGTGCACAGGAAACACATGGATAAGGGAGCCAGCTGAATTTTTCTACAGGACAGCTGGCTGTACTCTTCAAAAAGTCACTGATATGAGGACAAGGTGGGTGTGGAATGGAGAGTTTCTGGAATGATAGAATAAAGTGACAACTAAATGCTACGTGTGAACCTGGGTCAGATTCCAATTTGAACAAAGTGAAGAAAGTTTGAGGATGAATGGGGAAATTTGATGCCAAGGAATGTCACTAGTTCATTTAAATTTACAATGGACTTGTGGTTGTTTATGTAGAGACAGAACTTCGTAATGCCCACCATACACTTCCTTATTTTTCAGAAGGAAAATAAACACATTCAGATATATACCTATGTATATGAAGCAAATGATAACAATTACTGGATTCAGTGCTTGCTTTAGAAGCCCCACACCAAAATTGGAACAGTGCGGAGAAGAATAGCATGGCCCTTCTGTGCAAGGATGCCACGCAAATTCATGAGGCGCTCCATATTTTTCATTTAAGAGAAAGAAGATCAAAACAGTGAACAATAAAATGGCAATAAATACCTATCTATTGACAATTGAATCTAAAAAAGAAACTACTCAAACAAGAAAAACAGATACAGAATCATGGATACAGAGAGTGTTTTGATGGGTGCCAGATAGGAGGGCTTGTGTGGGGGATGGGGGAAGAGGTGAGAGGATGAAGAGGTACAAATAGGTAGTTACGAAATAGCCATGGGGCTGTGAAGTACAGTCAGTATAGGAAATGGAGTAGCCAAAGGACTTATACGCATGACCCATGGACACGAACAATGGTGGGGGGATGGCCTGAGAGAGTGGGGGCTGCTAGATGGAGAGTGGCAAAGGGGGAAAAATTAGGGCAACTTTAATAACATAATCAACAAAATATAATTTTAAAATAATTGTTATTGGACCCAGGTGGTGAAAGTAGAGGGGATCATTACATTATTCTTCGACTATGAAATCTGACCTCAATGCTACTCCTCTCACCCTCACTCACTCTGCCCTTGCCACTGGCCCCCCCTCAGGGACTTTGTACTTGGTTATCCCCTCTCTACTTGCTACACACACTCTTCCTTCAAATATCACATGACTTATTCTTCCAACTCCTTCAAATACTTGCTCAAATTTATCATCTCAGCCCTGACCCATTTGACTCCATTGGTTAGGTGTCATTCTGCAAAGTGAAAGGTTGCCAGGTTGATTTCTGGTCAGGGCACATGCCCGGGTTGCAGGTTCGGTCTCCCGGTTGGAGGGTATGAGAGGCAGCCAATCAATGTTTGTCTGTCACACCGATGTGTCTCTCCCTACCTCCCTCTCTTCTTCTCTCTCTAAAAATAAATTTTAAAAATTAAAAAAAAATTTGCCATCTCAGTGACATCTTCCCCGGTCATCTTGTATAAAACAGCAACCCCTCTCAGCAATACCTATCACTCCTTCCTGCTCCTTCCTTACTAATGTCAAACTCATCATGTCAGAAACCACCTGGAACTCTCCTGGAGTCAATCAAATATGGTATTGTTAACTCACTGCCATGGAGCAGACAACCCACCAAGGGGAACCGTGGGTATCTGAGTGAGAGGGTTAAGCCTGGTGTTAGGTAAAGTGGACTCAAAGAAGGAGGGCTTTACTCTGGATTGCTTGCTGGCAAGAGGTGGGAGTAATCCATGGTTGAGCATCTTAGTCATTCTTATCTAGGAGATGAGAAGAGCAAATGGAGGCTGGAACGTGCCATTGGTAAGGAAGTAGCAGTCACTCATACAAGCCAGGGCAGGGTGCTTGATTGTTCCTGAGGTTTGGACAGTTCATGTTTTCCCTGCTTGGATAGGGTTGGTTGGTTGGTTGGTTGGTTGGTTTTAAGATTTTATTTACTTATTTTTAGAGAAAGGGGGAGGGAGAGAGAAAAAGAGGGAGAGAAACATCAATGTGCAAGAGAAACATCAATGTGCAAGAGAAACATCAACTGGCTGCCTCTCACATGCCCCCAACCAGAGACCTGGCCTGTAACCCAGGCACGTACCCTGACTGGGAATCAAACCAGCGACCCTTCCGTCGCAGGCCGGCACTCAACTCACTGAGCCACACCAGCCAGGATGGGTCCTTTTTTGTCTCGAGCATCAGAGACACAGGTAGCCATATCTGACGTCCATGTCCTAATGTTTTTATTCAATAGAACGCAGGATCTGCAGTGAGAGCCTGGGTATCGGGGTTGTCTTCTCTCTCTCATTGGTGTACTTCTCTGCTGCACTCATTCTGTATTGCATACTCCCATCACCACAACATCAGCTCTAGAGTGCACGTATTTCTGTCTGTTTGTCCCTTGCTGCGTCCCCAGCTGTCATATCTGGCCTGGCATAGGATAAGTGGCCAACTGTAATCTATGGAGAATGAATGGAGCTTCTAGAAGCATTCACAAGTCTGCCCAAGGCTGTTCCTGCTGCTTGCCTGGCTTTAGGATTCAGGGGGTTCTCAACTCTGCAGACAGGTTCTGTCCCAGGGGAGGTGCCCGACAAGGGTCTCCTTTCTCCAGGGAAGAGACCCAGAGGGACTCCTGTCCAAGAGTGTGGGTGTGGGGTGTGTAGTGTGGTCCCATGTGCCTACCTGTCCTGGAGCTGCCTGCCAGGAGCTGGGCCTTTGGACTCAGCATGCGGAAAAGGCCTATGGAAAGGCCTGGGTATGATGAATCTCTCTCCCGCGGTGCCAGCCCCTCCTCCAATGGGCTCTGTGGTCTTGGCCAGACTCTCCTCCCCTCTGGGCCTCAGTTTCCCCATGACCCCAGGTGACTACAGGGACCCTTCACATTCCAAAGAATCGGAGCCTATTTGTGCTGGTTAATTTAAAGACAGAGTATGTCAGAGCTCCATAAAGACAGGTGTCAGCTCCCTGTCCAACATCAGGCAGGTACCCGCCAAGCACTCCTGGCACCCCTGGCCCTGAGCTCAGCGTTCGGGAGGCAGGGCAGGCAGGGCCATCAGCTCAGGGAGAAGGCGGCAGCTGTGCTCCATTAGCTTGCGGTGCAAGGACCGCTGATTCACTAAACAGGTACTTTGAGGGTGTCTGCTCTGGGCAGCCTTCACTGTTTGGGATGCTTTACTGGAATATACCAGTAAATAAAATTAAAGTAAAAACCCTCTTCTTTCCTGAGCTCACATTCTAGTGAGAAAAAGCTATATTTTTCTGTTCTTTTTTCTTGGTTCTAATTTTTTAAAATGTATTGAGGTTACATTGGTTATTAACATTATGTAAGTTTCAGGTGTACAACTTTATAACACGACATCCGTATACTCTATTGTGTGCTCACCACACAAAGTCTAGTCTCCATCCATCACCATATATTTGACCCACTCCCTTTATCCTCCCCTGAAAAACATTTTTTTCCTGTGGAAAAAAGAAAAGTAGAGCAGGCAGGAGAGTAGGCAATCATGGGAGGGGCAATTGCTCTTTTAAATGGAGTGGTCAGCGTGGGCCTATTAACCTGGTGACGTTGGACAGAATGACAATATTAGGGAAGGAACTTTCAGGGATGAGGCCCCAGGTGAAATCCAGGAGGACAGAGGGTGGGGAGCAGAGTTAGGAGGGCAGGAAGCAGGAGGGGACAGGAGGTTTTCCCTCTCTGCATATCCGCAGCCACGGCAGTTTCGGGGATGAGAGAGGAAGGCCCAGGAGGGCTGTGGTCTCTGGCCTGAGCCTCTGGAGCTGGCGATGAGGACTCCGGCAGCCCCAGACTTCTAAGCGGGGAGAAAAACTCACAGTGTCATGTGAGCAATCAGGCATGATTTAGGTTATTACCTGTATATTCACAATTTATTGCAGAGTTCTAGGCAATGGTTAAAGGATTATCTCTGGAAGTGAGAAGGTGAGAAGGGAAAATTTTTCTTAAGCTGTACTTTTGCCAGGATTGCTATCACAATGAATGTATTTAACTTTTATATAAAAATTTTTAAAACATTTTAAATACATGCACAGAACATGTGTTAGAAAAATGTAGGAAAAAAGCCTTGAGTGTACAGAGATTATGTGTTTGTGTGTGTGTGTGTGTGTGTGTGTGTACAATAAACCAAATTATAGAAACACCCCCTGAGTCCATTCGACTCGTGAAAATGAACACATAGATTCCAATCATCATGTGAGAAAATGCTCAGATTCAACAACAAATAAACACAGGCGCCACTACACATATTACCACACATAAATAAAAGTCATAACACTGAGGGACTGAGCAAAAAGGAAAAAATGACTCATGGGCATGGACAACAGTAGGACAGTGGGACAGACATGCGGGGAGTAGGGAGTCAAGGGGGACTAAATGGTAATGGAAAAAATACAATAAAAAAATAAAAGCTTAGGGGAAAAAAGACATAACACTGAATGTTGGCCATGCTGGGGGAAAACTGGTCCACGCTGTACACCTTAGGGTTCAGTCCAGAAACAGAGCTGCTGATGGAGGCTCCGCATCTTCCTCTGAGAACCCCTGGGTGCTCTCTATGAGGCAGCCTGGGAGGCGGCTGTGGGGAGACGTGTGACAGGAGGAGCTCTGTGGTTTCCCCAGCAGACCCGGGCCTGGCCTCTGGGATTGGTCTGCAAACCCCCTCTGCCAGGAGACCCCAAATTCCTGGCTCAGACACAAAGACAGGTCAGGCTCTGGCGCAGCCCACAGCTCAACTCCCACCTCCTGAACTTAATGGTTTTAGTAACAAGTGCTCAATGTGGAAGCCCAGTGAGAAACACACAAAAACAAATATGAATAACCCTAACCATCATCACTTAGGGATAACTGTTGCTACCAGTTTGTTGCAGTTCTATCCGGCCCTTTCTTCTATTGAAAGAACACTATCATATTTTATGTCTTGTTTTTCCACTTCTTACTACAAAAAAAATTGTATTTCAAAAAAGATGTGTTTATGAAGAAATGTTTATTATAATTAAGCATTTTAAATCAAGCTTTTTTTGGTTTCACTTAAAAATATATATATATGAAAATTCACTCTTTGCAAGGAACATTATATTAAGCACATTAGCATGGTTGTCTATGGGGGAGAAGAGGGAAAGGGAATAAACTGAGAGGATAAAGAGATATAAATAGAGCAGGAGCGGGTTTTGTACAGGCTGGGGTGAGAATGTGACAGACAGAGTTGTAGGCTCCTGTGGACCCAGGCTGTACATGAAGAGTCAGGCTTCCTCCCAGCCTGGGTGCCAAGCTTGGAGAGTCCCCCCACCCAACTAAGCTGCTGGGGTACTTGACCTGTAGAACCACAGACAGAACCTCACCAAGGTGAGGAGGGAATTAAACAGCAGAGGCAGGAGAGGGTCTGAAGCCAAAACTGTCACTCACACCCTGTGACACCTGGCCTGTTTCCCTCTATGGGCCTCAGTTTACTCATTTGTAAACTGGAGTTTATAAGGTCATGTTACAGAAGCTTAAGGAACAAAGAATACTTTTGTGGGGGCTTTCTTCCATCAAAAGGACAAGGAGATCAGGGCCAGTCATTACAGAGGCCAGTCTCTGGGCAGAGTTGACACATGGACCCTCAGCCCAAGCTTCCGCCCCTATCCCCTGGGACCTAGGCCCTGGTCGTAGCCCAGGGAGGGAGACTGGAGTGATAGCCCTTCACCCCACCTGTCCCTTAAGGTTCTGACTGCCCTTTGTCACTGGATCTGATAAGAGACCCCACCCTTATAGCCCCTTTCCCTCTCCTGATGAAATGATCACAGCCTGGCCCCCGCCCTGACTCCATGTCTATAAGGAGACTCTGGGAGCTGAGCACCATGGAGGCCAGTCCAGGGCTCACTCAGCTCGGGCTTGGTCAGCACCATGTCTCTGATGGAGGCCGAGAGGACCATCATCATGTCAGTTTGGGTGAGATCTCTGCAGAGGCGATGCCATCGGCACAGAGGCCCTGCAGGGGTAAGTGCCAGATCGGCTGGGATGGGGCCAGGTAGATGAAAATGTGAAGTGAGGACAGGGGACAGTGAGGAGGGGTCAGCGAGTTTAGGGTTTCTCTGAGGTGGGGGTCAGTGAGTTGGGGAAGATGAATTGCACAGACATCTGACTGACCCTGGGCTCAGCCAGGCCTGAGTAGGAGCAGGCATGTGGAAGGGCACAGAAAGTTTCTTCCAAGGCCTGAAGTGCCCTCTGAGACAGTCAGGTTGCTGCCGGGACTGATACTGGGGCCTCTGACCCTGAGGAAATTGGGGCCAAAAGAGTTTCTCTAAAGAGTCTTTAGGGGATGCCTCTGGAGAGAGCATTATTTCTGGCAGAAGATGAATTGGGGAGCCCATTAAGGGATGGAAGGAGGCCCCTCTGGCCAGGGGAAGCGAAAGGGGCTGGATGCCAAGGCAGTGGGGGTTGAAGAGCTGGCTGTGCAGACCTAGTTGGAAGCAAGGAGACAAGCCAGGAGTTGCTGTGGTCTGGAATAGGCAAGGCGAGCCTGGGCGGAGGGGAAAGAGGGCTCGAGCTGAGGGTGGTGGAGCTTGGGTGAGAGACTTCAGGTGGGGAGAGAAACGGGATCTGCCAAGTGTGCAGGGCCTGTGGCAGAGTTGGTTTGGGTCCTCAAACTGGGAGAAGAGGCGAGGGATGGTAAGGCGGCGGACAGACT
>PVJD01018752.1:0-13514 GCA_004026545.1 Mormoops blainvillei | reverse complement strand
AGAGGACTGACAGAGTGTCTGCCATAGTATGATTCTTTTTAAAAATAATTGATTTCAGAGACAGAGGAAGGGAGAGAAGCATCGATTTGTTGTCCCACTTATTTATGCATTCATTGGGTGATTCTTGTATGTGCCCTGCCCTGCAATTGACCCACAACCTTGGCACATTGGGATGGTGCTCTAACCAACCGAGTTATCTGGCCAAGGCTTGTCATACTAGGATTCTTGGTGGAGGTGAGACTTGACAGTGCTCTTTCTCATCTCTCCCCAGGTATTTGCATGTTGCTGTCCCTGTTGTCCATTGTGTATGGAGCCTTGCGCTGCAACATCCTAGCCATCAAGATCAAGTATGATGAATATGATGTCAAAGTGAAGCCTCTGGCCTATGTCTGCATCTTCCTCTGGAGGAGCTTTGAGATTGCTACTCGAGTCATTGTCCTGGTCCTCTTTACCTCCGTCCTGAAGGCCTGGGTGGTGCTGGTCATATTCATCAACTTCTTCAGCTTCTTCTTGTACCCCTGGATCCTCTTCTGGTGCAGTAGCTCCCCATTCCCTGAGAACATTGAAAAGGCCCTCAGTCGAGTGGGCACCACCATCGTCCTGTGTTTCCTCACCTTCCTTTATGCTGGTATCAACATGTTCTGCTGGTCAGCTGTGCAGCTGAAAATCAACAGCCCCGACCTCATCAGCAAGTCCCAGAACTGGTACCGGCTACTGGTGTACTACCTGCTGAGATTCATTGAGAATGCCTTTCTCCTCCTTATGTGGTATATTTACAAGACTGACATCTATATGTATGTGTGTGCACCTCTGTTGATTTTGAAGTTGCTCATTGGGTACTGCACAGCCGTTCTATTCATGCTAGTATTCTATCAGTTCTTTCATCCTTGCAAAAAGCTCTTTTCCTCCAGTGTTTCTGAAAGTTTTCAGCGGTGGCTGAAGTGTATTTGCTGTCAGTGCCGGTGGCAGAAACCCCCAAAGTCTGTAGGAAAGACAGATGTAAGGTTACCTGGAGACAGAGACGAGACACCTTCTAGCAGTAAAATAAGTTCTGTGCCCAGCCAGATCTTGAATGCCGATGAGCTCTGCTCTGCTTAATGTAACTTGAGTCTCTTAGGCAAAGACATATTGTTTTCTGGGTTCACTGCCGCTCATCATACAAGTGATGAGCCCTGCACAAGTAACAAAGCAGGAAGTTAGTTCTCAACTCCTTGGGAGTTGCTCCCCTTTAGAGAGCTCTTGGGTGTATGGGAGCTATGGAAGGAAGCCAGGGAAATGTCTGTTAGAGGAGCAGTCTAAGGCACCACCATTCACAGTTCTTCCAGAACTGTGTTCTCCTAGGCGTTACTGGTCTTCACACTGACAAAGTACCCATGATATCTGAGTTGAGCTGGTTATATCTATCAGGTAGAATGAGAACAGAGGCTTTCTTGTTTTCTGGATTTCTGGTCTGGGTAGACTAATGTTTTTTTTTTATCCCCAAGCATAGTTTTCACCCAAGAGCTGGCCTCATGATCAGAGTTTACTGGGGTTTTGACATTGGCAACATCATTACTGTCAGAGTTTTCAGAGAGAGCTGTTCAGGTTTGGTTTTTGAATAGACAGGTGTTCCATTTTCATTTCATTAGGGCTCTTTTTATATAATCAACTGTAGCCACCTTGGCCTGCTATCTCTAATTGATTTAAAAGTCTAGATTTTGAGACTTTATACCCAAAGATCCGTGGATACAAAATTGAATTCTAAGTTTGGTTATGGGGGCCCTAGAATTTTAAGAAAGTTGCATGTTACTTCAGTATGTTGAAGAAGTTCTAGAACAAGAGGATCATTAAAAAACCAAAATGATGTCGGCTTTTGTAAGCAGAATTCTTAAGTTCTTTGGATGGTTGAAAATGTGAAGCTTAAAGCTCTTCAAAGTTCAGTCCTGTCCTACAATTCTGGGAAATTTCTAGTAAAATTTGTTAGGATTTACCTTCTTAATAAAGAAGAAAATAAAACTCATAGTCTTTACTCTGCTTCTTCCTTGCCTGTTAGGTAAGTTGCAGACAATAGTTACTTTGGTTAAGTTTTAAAAAGTTACTTTGGTTAACCTAGGTTTTTTTCTAGAAAACTCCACAGAAATCTTTCACCTAGTGTGGATATAAAGGACCTTTCATTTTTTACATTGAAGGAAATAGGTTGAAGGAAAAAGATTTTTTTCCTCCCACCAAGTGAGATATATTGACTTAAGAAACGTTTAAATTATAAAAAGTTATGAAATGACTAGAAGATATTTGTCTTTGTCTGCATTTTGATTTGGTGTGATTATGAGTTAATTTGTACAAGATCTCTAATTTTATTCTTCTACATTCTTCTATCTTCAGTGTACTTTGCTGAACCCTATTTGTTTCATAAAGGATTGTGTAGCATATCCTCAATCATCTTGGGAAAATGCCTGGATTTAGTGCCATTATTTCTACCATAAGCACCTTGATAATGAAATGCCTGGAAGCAGGTGACCTGTCACTAACTAGGCTGGACATTGCAGGTCAGTCAGGGTTGACGGTCTAAATACTTTGCTGAGCTTTCTGACCCGTCCAGCTTCTAACAGCCAGTCTGTGAGGGAACAGATTAAAAACGGTGAGTTTGAGGGGAAGTAGTAGTCAGAATTAGACAGAGATAGAGAAAGTGATACTTCCCAACCTTGGTTTGGAAGCCTGTTTCAAGAACCATTATAAAATCTGAGTCTTCAAATACATTTTAAGTTATTTTAATGTAGAAAATAGATAAGCACTTCGAGTGACCTCAAATCAAACTAACAGTGATGACCTGTCAGATTCCCAAAGCCCAATTATAAGCCACTTATATAAGGACAAAGAGGTTTGGTAACTAAATTGAACATTTTGTCATCTTTAACTCTTGATATACAGATGCCTTTGCTTTGGGGCCATGTGTGTCCATTCACTTTGGAAAAGAGAAACCACTGTGTTTTTCTGCATGGTGAAAATTTAAGTCATGGTGAACTAAGAATTTTTGTTTTAAAATTATTTAGATTATACCTCTGAAATGGTAAAACTATAGTTCAGGCTGCAGACCTAGGTTACCCTAAAGACAAACAAACCAGAAAATCCCCTTCCATGTTGAGAGTTAAAATGTGGCTTTCAGTTGGAATTCCAATTTTTAAAACTCTCAGTGCTTTGTCTAATTACACGCCATAACTTGTCATGACAGCTGCTTTAATCGAATTACTATCATTTGGCTCAATGGAAGACAAGTATTTTCTTAAAACATGTTGAAATAAATTCATCGGACATGTTTAGATTTTCTTCATTACTGGAGACAGTGCAGTATAGAGATTGTCACCTCCTGCTGAACTCTCAAGTTACTTAACTGCTATATGCCTCAGTTTCCCCACCCAGCAAGTCTGGACGATATATTGTACTTGCTCAGTCTACCTCACAAGGTTGTTGGAAAGATCAAATTCAATTATAGTATGAAAATGCTTTGAAAATATTTTTTCTAGTGCCATGTGTATTGAAGGAGTTGTTATTATAGTTATTCAGATCAATAAGCAGGTTATTATTATTTTTTTTACTGTTAGAAAAGAAACATGTAGAATCATCAACATAAGTGTCTTCAGTAAATACATTGGCCTTTGGCCTTACGGAAGGGCCATTGTAAGTTGTCTTTATTCTTGGAGAAAACTCAACCTTTGCCCTTCTCTTACCATTATTTGCTTACAAAAATTCACACCCAAACACAGTTCTTGGAGGGAAAAGACACACTGCAATCTGAGAAACTGCTTTTCATGGCAGATGAGTTTATGATTTTTATATCTGTCATCTTTCATAAAGGACATAGCAGCATGTTTTGGTCATTTACAACTCAAATGCCTGAGATCCTGCTAGACTTTTACTGAATGTGGGTTTAATCTTTTCAGCCTTGTAAATTGGAAAACAAACATTAAAATTGATTGTCAAATGAAACATTTTTTTTGGAAACCACCTTGGAAAATTAGTGCTATATTTATGACTGTATGTGTCAGTACTTCTCAGCCAGTAAATTGTGGACGTGAGTTTTTGCAGGCTGCTGCTCTACAACCATTGATGCTAATACTGTTTATGTTTCTTCATATAATAAATTATTTTTTTCAAGTTTTCCTTGCTTTTCATTCTTTGTACAGTCATTTTATGTTTTTTGACTTCAGGGACTGTTTTAAAAACAGAAATTTGAACATGGTTTTGCTGTGATTAATTATGGTTTTGTAACTGCACCTGGAAATTGTTTTTGTAGGATAAGAAATTTGAGCACACTAGGATTCTGACTTGTGAGACTAACAGTCCATGGAATCCCCTCTGATTGTTTTTATAAGCATTTACTCTGTTCATTAAAGCCACATTGCTGGATACTAAGATTCTGCTCAGCTGTCTGTTGATTGCTGTGTGCAATACAAAAGAAGAGAGGCAATATAAAACTCTTCTAGACAAATATAAATGGTATACTGATTGAGAAATATAGAATACCAAAGTGGTGACTTGATATTAACATAAACAAATAATCAAATGTAAAAGATGACCCATGGTTAGAAAAAACATCAGTTCTTTACTATTAAAGGGGTCGTTTCAGAGCATGAGATAGACATGAATTATTTCACTAATTCATTTGCTTCTGAAGGTGGCCTTGCGATTTGGAAAGACATAAATATAGGATAAGTCTTTTGAAGGAGAACTCTTGCTGTTAAATCAATCCCTTGAGAAAACTGAATGTCTACAAATATAGTATTTAAGTACATAAAACTAAAATTACTTCATTTGGTATGTGTAAATGTTTTACTTTGAAATAATTTCAAGCTAATTAACAGAAGATTCTCAAGAATAGTGCAAGGAATTCCTTTATATCCTTCACCCAGATTCACCTATTAACGTTTTGCTGTTTCCTTTATCTTTCTCATTTAAGAAAAAGAGACCCCTCTTATCCTAAAATACTTTAGTGTGTATTTCCTAAGAACAAAACCATTCTCTTACGCAGCCACAATACAGTGATCAAATTCAGGAAATTTAACATTGGTACAATAATAATATCTAATCTAGAGTCCATATTCCATTTAGCAATTGTGTCAATCACTTCATTTGTTTTCACAAAGCTTCCTCAACAATGTAAATCTACTCAGTTCTCTTCTATGTGATTCTTTTTGTTTAAAGTTATCAGTAAGTTTTTAAAATTATATTTTATGCATTATGCTATTACATTTGTCCTGATTTTTCCCCCTTTTCTCCCTTCCACCCAGTACCCTCCACTCCCACAGTCAATCCCCTTACCATTGTTCATGTCCGTGGGTCATGCATATAAGTTCTTAGGCTACTCCTTTTCCTATACAGTACTTTATATCCCCAGGGCTATTCTGTAACTACCTATTTGTACTTGTTTATCTGCTCACCTCTTCACCCATTCCCCCACATCCCCTCCCACCTGGCAACCATCAAAATGCTCTCCATATCCATGATTCTGTCTCTGTTCTTGTTTACTTAGTTTACTGTTTAGCTTCAATTGTTGATAGATATGTATTTATTGCCATTTTATTGTTTGTAGTTTTGATCTTTTTCTCAAATAAGTCCCTTTAACATTTCATATAATAATGGTTTGTGATGATGAACTCCTTTAGCTTTTTCTTTTCTGGGAAGCTCTTTATCTGCCCTTCATTTCGAAATGATAGCTTTGCTGAGTAGAGCAGTCTTGACTGTAGGTTCCTGCTTTTCATGACTTTGAATATTTCTTGTCAATCCCTTCTAGCCTGCAAAGATTATTTTGAGAAAGTAGCTAACAGTTTGATGGGACCTGCTCTGTAGGGAACTAACTTCTTTTCTCTTGCTGCTTTTAAGATTATCTCTTTATCTTTAACCTTTGGCACTTTAATTATGATGTGTCTTGGTGTGGTCCTCTGTGGGTCCAACTTGTTTGGGACTGTCAGTGCTTCCTGGACTTTCATGTCTATTTCCTTCACCAAATCAGGGAAGTTTTCTTTCATTATTTTTTCAAATAGATTTCCAATTTCTTACTTTCTCTTCTCCTTCTGGCACCCCTATGATGCAAATGTTGGATGCAAAACTTGAAGTTGTCCCAGAGGCTCCTTATACTATCCTCATTTTTTTTTAATTCTTTTTTCTTCTTGCTGTTCTGGTTGATTGTTTTTTGTTTCCTTATGTTCCAAATCATTGATCTGCATCTTGACTTCACTCATTGTACTGCTGATTCCCTGTAAATTATTCTTCATTTCAATTAGTGTATCCTTCATTTCTGACTGGACCTTTTTTATGCTATTGAGGTAATAAGTTCCTTGATATCCTTATAACTAGTGTTTTGAACTCTACATCTGATAGATTGCTTATCTCCATTTCGTTTATCTCTTTTTCTGGAATTTGAATCTGTTCTTTCATTTGGGCCTTCTTTATCTCCTCATTTTGGCAGCCTCCCTGTGTTTGTTTCCATGTATTAGGTAGAGCTTTTGACTCTGTGTCTTGGTAGTGTGGCCCAATGTAGTAGGTATCCTGTAGGGTCCAGTGACATAGCCCTCTCCCCACAATCACCTAAGCTGGGTACTCGAGGTTCACCCTTCGTGGGGACTAAGTACACCTTCCTCTTGTTGTTGAGCTTTGATTGCTGTTGGCAGGTCAATGGGAGGAATTTACCCAGGGCCATCAGCTGCAAGGACTGGCTGTGACCCTTGACCACCAACTTCCAGCCTCCGTGGAAGATCAGCCATGCAGAGGCCTGCTCCACAGATCAGGGATTACTTTAGCAGGGTTCTCGTGCCTCCTTGTGTTCTGTCTGGGGCCGCTTGGCATATGCTATAAAACAAACAGCAGCTGACTGCTTCCTGTGCTGGGTTTGGAGGTGCCCTATCAAGGCCAGGCTGTGAACCAAGGCCAGCTGTTGGTAGTGCCAGGCCTGGGGCCACTCAGCTAGGTACAGAGGCATGTTTGAGAGGATTTTGGAAGAGGGAAGCATGTGCCAAGATAAGTTATTTTTATTGAAAAGCTACTGTTAACCACTTGGGCGGATCAGTAAGTTGGGTGGGGTGATGTCTCAGGGAATCACCAGGTGGGGCAAGGAGTGTGAATCAGGCTGATGGAGTCTCAGATATGATGCCTATCATACTATGTGACTCCATGCAGGGAGGGCTCAGAAAAGGACCACTGGCCTCTGCCAGCAGTTCTGACTAGGAGAAAGCTGTCCCCCAGCTCCCACCCTGATGCCAGACACGTCATTTTCTCCCTGTATGCCACTGGTGCCTTTCAAGCTGCTGCCCTGGTCGTGGAACTCTGGGAATGAGTCTGAGTAAATTTGTGCATGGGTTCTTTAACAGGAACTGCCTGGGAATCCAGAAGTTTCTTCCACCGACTCAATCCCTGCTGGTTTCTACAGCCAGAAGCCACAGGGACTTGTCTTCCTGGCACTGGAACCCTGGGCTGGGGAGCCTGGTGTGAGACTCCCAAGACAACCCTCCCTATTTTATCCACCACACATGGGCGTGGGACTAACCTGTTCCACGTCTCCACCACTCCTACCAGTCTGAATAGAAGTGGTTTCTTTAATTCCATGGTTGCAGGACCTCCATTCAGCTAGATTTCTGCTGGTTCTAGGTGATGGTGTTCTATCGTTTAGTTATAATTTTGACATGGTTGTGTGAGGAGGCGAGCTGTGTTTACCTACACCACAATCTTGGAAATCTAGCTCTTATATCATTATTTATTAATTATATGTTGGAGAAATTGGCAATAGCATTCAAGCTTCCATAGCTAGTAGGTTATGGTGCTAAGATTCAAACCTCTTTCTGCAGTCTGATTCCAGAGTCCAGGCAGTTAGAAATGAACAAAGTTTTCAGTAAGTTTTTGCTTGCCTATAAATGCTGGGAAAACTACAGCAGACTTTGAAAAGCTATTTTAAGAAAATGTATACATGTTATCAGCACTGACTAATAGCTTAAAATCACAAATTTGGAATGTTTACTCGTGAACTGTGGATAATTCTTTTTCATGGATATTCGTTTTAGGCCTCAAGCGTTCACTGCTTACCATGTGAACCTGTAGTTTTCTCACCATCCCTGCTCCGCTGTTTTACAGAGTTTGGGCCCAAGTTTGTAAAGATTGACAAGAAAAGGGAAGTATATATTACTCCTCTGTCGCCATATTTCTCCAGTCCACTTTTCCAGGAGACTATATTTTCTATGAACATTTTTACAAATGGGAAGGAGCTCAGAAATGTCAACTCTATACTATAATTCAATGAGTAATGGTTTGAGGCTTTTCTCTTTTTTAGGGAAGGCACTTCACAGAAGCAGAGATTTGTACAGAGCTGGGAATTAAAAAAACATCCTAATCCCTCCTTTCCCAGCACACAACACACCTGTCAGACTAGGCCCCTAATCTGCTAAGAAGGTGTGTCTGCCTCAGAAGCCTGCTGCGGGGAATTCCTCACTCCTTCTCAGCCTCTTTGCATGAGTTTTTCTCTGAAAGTTATGAGGCCAAGGAGGTCTAAAACTGTTGGTTTAAGCTGGTTTTGTAACCCAGAACAGTACTCAGCTATATCTCTTTGTAGCAGGTTATTGGGATTTCCCACCCAGAATCCACTGCAGCATACACTTTCATGTGTGGTGATTTCAGGGTTTGCCTCCTCCCGAGGAGAGGTTCATCTAGACAGATTTTTGAGTTTCTGCCTGTGCTACTGCTCCGTCCCTATCTCTCATCCTGAATTAATTCTTTCTCTCTGAATGATGAGTTCTTGATTGAAACCTGATTAGCCTGCTCCCTAGAGTCCTGGGAATATCATCCTCTGTAGACGTTTGCATTATATATACTGGTTTAATTTCTTAGTAGTTGGCTTCCTATTTTAATTACCTTAACTCTACAGTTAATGAGTCAGATTTTCAGGAACAATAGCACTCAGGAAACAAAACAGGATTTAGAAATTCTATTTTGGAGCGGTGCTGTAAGATCATTCCCACCACCACCCAGTGGAGAAGAGAATGATTCCCTGGTGTCACTTCCTAACAAGGTGACCTCCATAAGTGGAGTGGCAAAATTTTTTAGAACAGTGGTGACCAGCTATAGGACTGCAGACCTCCAAGAACTGAAAAAGAATCATGCTCCTCTCCACTAACTAGAGATGTTTGCACACTAACCAGAGATGTCTGGCATACACTTTATAATCAGTTTTCAAACCCATGGTGATGCTGTTCTGAGTGATAGAACAGGACTGATTAAAATAGTCACTGTATTTAAATTCACTTTGTCATTAATATCTCCCCCAGCCTCTACCATGAGCTGTTGTTAAAAATTCAACCACTATTATGTGGGAGGGGACCTTAAAAGATGTCTTTGGAAATGCTGGGAACTGCTACCCTGGTAGGTTTTTTCCTCTGCTGGAATATTTTATGTGTGCTCATAGTATACTCTTTTCCTTTTAAGAAGACAGTTGTTCACATGCAAATCACTTGGCTTCTCTCATTTCCAGCTTAATACGAGATAATGTAATGTGAGTGTTCTATCTTCAAAAAGTAAAATATATACCTTCACACAAAGTATGTCATTGAAGCAACATGGTTTTACAATTTCAAAGCACTAATAAATGTGTATTATAATAATCATCAAAATAATGAAGTGATTTCTAAGCATTCTTTAATTCACCTCCCAATTTGCCTTCTTGGATGTATTAGAAATTATATCAAGATACCTTCAGCTACAATTTTCAGAACACCTGATTAAAAATAAATTAAGAGGATTTTGTTATTTAAATGAACAATGAATTTGGAGAGAGGTGATTCTAGTTTCCAGTGGGCTAAACATCTTCAGGTGCTCGAGGCTTTCCAGCTTTCATTCCTGCCATCTTCAACCTGTTGCTTCCTCTTCATGCTTGTCTCATGACTGCAAGACGACAATGTGAGCTCCAGGCATTACATTTGCACAACTGAATCCACAATTAGAAAACACATTTCTGTTTTAGTATCTATTATTTTAGGAGGAAAATATTTCGTAGAAGCCATCCACTCCCCCCTACAGCAGAATTTTCCATTTCTTATTGGCCAGAGTTGAATTATATCCCCAACTCTAAAGCTGTCTCTGGCAAGGAGAATGGAATCGCCATGATTTACTTTCACTACACAACATTCACCCTTTGGGGTTAATAAAGGGGTCACCATCCATTAGTTTATGGGAGGAAGAATACCCACAAAAATAGCACCCTGCAAAAAACGAGTGGGGAAAATAGCCATTTACAGGGCAACCTGTAGTGCCTTTCATTGATATTTTTGAAAAATAAAGACCCAGCAGAGCTGATGAATTAGGAAAAACGTGAATGTGCTGTATCCCCTCTTTTCAAAAAAAAATACCTCAAACTTAACTCATGTCCTCTTGTATTATATGTTGTGGGTTAAGAAGCTCTCTGGAAGAACTCATATATTGAATAAATAGTGGCAATATACGAAATTACCCTGTGAGAATGCCTACTAGTGGGATTATTTTAGTGCCACAGGATTGAAATTGTGGGGCTGTGGGCATCTAGAAAGAACAAAGCGGAGAATTCTTAGATCTGGAGAATCACAGTTCCCTGAGATCAGAGGGGGAAAACTTGCTATTCATTCATTAGTTCAACAGATATTTACAGAATTATCCCATGAGCCTAGTGCAGGACTAGGTACTGAGGGTAGACTTGAATGCAAGAAACTAGTCCTGGTTTCCAGAACTTATAGTTTCAGACACCTGACATGGTGATTTCAATGGACAGAAGTAAGAGCTATGATAAGACTATAACCCGGGTGGTCCTAAGACCAAAGATAAGGAACCCAGATCTGGTCTTGAAGTTCAGAGAAGATTCACAGAGAAAGTTCCATAAAATCTGAGATCAGAGATGAATTTACCATGAACCTTATAAAGCTTAAGCCTCAAGACCCACAGTGAATTCTAGGACTTGTAGCATGTTCTAGGTGGGAAAGAGAAGTCAGGATGCAATGTGGAAGCTCATTTACTAAGCATTTCTGCCACATTGCCCAAAGAGATCACAGAAGGGACCTGAATCTTCAGGTCCCGACACAGAGCATCCATCTGTTTCTTGAAAGTCCTCAGGGAGAGTGTTTCCTGAGAGAAAGAAGCAGGATATTTTTTCTCCTTTAATGCAGAACTCTAGTTAGTTTGTCTAGAAGAATCTTTTTTTCCCACCTTAGAAAGGTTTAAGTAGCTTAAATGTTTAACAGCAGGCTATAAGACCCACCCTATGTATTTTGTATCACTGCCAATACTCTTAAAATTAAAGACAAATGGAGGAAAAGTTCAATCACCTGTTCCCCAAGGCACATATTTCACCTTTAAAGGGATTAATGTTGACTAATTTTGGCCTTCAAATCTGATCAGTTGGCCCTGGACATCTTGAAGTATGGAGAGGGTTCTGAGGAGTTCCAAGATCTAAATAGTGAGGTCAACATTTAGGCAGAGGAATTAGGATCTTTTGTTCCCCATAACCCATGGTAATAAGAGAGTTATTGACTGGAGGCTGAAGAAGATCATTCTGCTTCCATTAACCTAGTGTGTCTTGTTATACAGTACTCCCACCCCCACTCCTTAGCCTTGCTCATTGCTGCCTCCTAATTCCTCCTGTTCCTCACCATTACTCAGCCCTGCACAGTTTACACCATCTTTTGATGTAGTTGCAAGTTGCTTTCTGGTTGTGTCCTCATGTGCGTTTTGCTTCCCCAACTCGACTGTGAACTCTTTGAGGGTGGGGACTCTGCCCCATATGAGACTCGCAGCCCTCACGGTGCCTAACACAGAAGAGAGTGCCGGGTGTGGCTCAGTAAATACTTGTGGAGTGGTTCACTTGGGGAAAGATATGGTATCTCCATGTCTTCATGATTAATTCAGCTCCTTGCTCTACCTACTCACTCTACAAATCTTTGAAACTTACACTCAATCTCTGGCTTCCTTCGTATTTCAAATACATGCACTGGGATCTGGCTAAACTGCCAGGGTGGAGCTTAGAGCGCTGCCAGTTCCTTGCTGAGTGACTTTGGGCTACATGCATTCACCCCCCTGTGCCTCAATCTCCACACATACACTATGGGGATACCTCATAAGTTGGTGTTAGGAGTAAACGACGTAATACATATTCAACAGTTAGACTAGTGCCTGGCATGTTCAGGAAACATTCAGGAAATGCTGGCTATAAGGACAAGATGCATGTTACTCATTTACCTTTCAATATAATTTCTTAATACCTTCTGGTTTCTATACCCAGCTCACACATATGAGGTCTGTCCAGAAGGTATCCAGCCATGGAATATGAAAAATTCAGACATTTATTGAAGAAGATACAAGGTACAGGAAACATTGTACATAGGACAATAATGCCTTAGTCCCCTTTGAAGTAGGCACCTTGGGACCTCACACAGCTCTCCCAATCATCATCAAATGCCCCTTCATATTTTCCTGAATCTCATTGACAGTCTGAAAACTCTACCCTTTCAAAGGTGATTTTAGTTTTGCAAGAAAAGCAGAAGTCTCAGGGCACCAAATCTGGGCTGTAGGGGCACTGAGTCACCTGGGTGACTTGATGTTTTGACGAAAAACTGCATGAGATGTGATGCATGAGTGGGCACATTGTCGTGATGAAGCAGATAATCACCAGTTGCCCATAACTGTGACCTTCTGAATCATACCAATAGTTTCCACAGAGGAATGTTCAAGCTTAATGCAAAATCTGATGCAGACCTGTTGCTCTACTTGCTCAGTCATTTTGAATGCAATGGCCACACAGTGCATGTGCTCACTCAACAGTGTCTACTGCCCCCACTGACTAATACAGTGAAGTGGTCATTGTTCACACATGTACATTCCAGTCCACTCTCCTTGGCTGCCAGGTTACACTGATGTTGCACAAAGGGTTCTTGTTATATTAACAATGGCTGGACTTTTTTCTAGACAGACCTCGTACATACACATGACAAAACACACATTTTAAAAATTTTAAATTTTCTTTTATTCATTCATTTCCTCACATTTTGAAAATATATTTTATTGATTATGCTATTACACTTGTCCCATTTCTTCTCCCCTTTATTTCGCTCCGTCCTGCATACCCCCTCCCACCAGCATTCCCCACCCTTAGTTCATGTCCATGGGTTGTACATATCAGTTCTTTGAACTCTCCCTTTCTTATTCTTAACCTCCCCCTATATTGTGCCTACTATTTATACTTCTTATTCCCTGTAACTTTTTCCCCATTCTCCACCCTCCCCCTTCCCACTGATAACCCTCCATGTGATCTCCATTTCTGTGATTCTGTTCCTGTTCTAGCAGTTTGCTTATTTTGTTTTTGTTTTCATTTTTTTTAGGTTCAGTTGTTGATAGTTGTGAGTTGTTGTCATTTTAAAGTTCATATTTTTGATCATCTTCTTTTTCTTAGATTAGTCCCTTTAACATTGCATGTAATAAGGGCTTGGTGATGATGAACTCCTTTAACTTTACTTTATCTGGGAAGCACTTTATCTGCC
>PVJD01018751.1:0-13507 GCA_004026545.1 Mormoops blainvillei | reverse complement strand
GGCTTCACTTTTTTCCCCCTTTTCACATAATTTATTTAGAAAAGCGCAGTGTAATGGGCCTTAGTCTTGCCTAAGGCTCCGCGGCTTTTGCACACGAAAGGAAGTGTTAGGAGTGAGAAACTGTGATTGCGGGGAGAGGCTGGCTGTGGGTGTGTCCCCTCAGAGGTTTCCTTCCCATGGGTCTGCTGTTCCTGCCTATCTTCCCGGGCTCCTGAGCAGCCGTGTCTGAGGGGATGACTCTTGAAGGTCATTTCTTTCCCATCAGCCATGCTGCAGCTATTCATCGTCTGTCTGGCTTCCCTCTCCAGTTCTCTTTAAACTCAACAGGACTGAAATTGAGCTGATTCAAGCTACCCTGAAGGCGCTTTCCTCCTCCCCTGTGGGCATTATTTGAATTTTATTACTTTTAAAGACTCGCCCATGCTTTCAATGACATAAAAAGCAAATGACCTCAGAGTGGCAACTTTTAGGTTTAAAAGGAGAAAGTTGCCTGTGAGGCTCCACACCTTGAAAGACCGCAAAGCCTCTTTGGATGTTAAGTCTAACGGTTTCTATTCTCCTGTGAAACATGAAGATGTTTGCATCTTTGCTGAAATCATAAAAAAAGACCCCTGTAGAAATGTTTCCATTACAAGCCTCTGTTCCTGTCATGTCATTTCAGGTAGAATAAGTGAGCACAGATCACAGCGTCGTAAATGTGAAATAACTCCTGAATGATGTCGAACATCACAGCCACCTCACCTTCTGTCTGCGTTACACGTCTCCCCAGACCCCATGGAACACTTCCCACAGAACATCACTCTGCCTTTGGTGTCTCTGGGGCTGCTTCGCAATAAGACTGATACACTAAGTACAGGCATTTGTGCTTCTCAGCTGCCAAAGAGTCCCGGCCTGAGCTGGGGGTGGAGAAGATAATTCAGAGCCAAGGCACAGCTGGGCTGCCAGGTGTCCCGGACTGGCAGCTGCCATCTGGGGTTTGCCTGGTAAGGGTCGCTGTCTTGTCTTTTTCTCTCCATCCTTCAATGCTGCTGCATTTCTGACAGGGGATTCAGTTCCAATCGTCTCCACTCACATCTTGCCTGATGCTCTAAATACACAGATAGTCGATTAGCTTCAAAAACGGCAGGTCGAATGAAAATGGACTGACCCAGCCCAGTGACTGTGAGAACCAGGGCTGACTGATGGCTCTGGTCAGGGGGGTAGGGTCTCATCTGAAAAAAGAAAAACACCCACACCAGTAATCAGTTACCTAAAGAACAAGCGGGCTGTTTGTCAGGAATTGTGAAGGGACCTCCCTGACCACATAACAAAGAGAAGATAAAAACATCAATGCCGCTTTCTCCTTGTTGAAACCAAGGGCAATGCATGTGGTTTCAAGATGTTCCTAATCTTACTGTTATCAACAATTATTTTAATATAACTGTAGCCGCAACTGATCTGTCCTTTACAAATGAATGCTGTCCGTCTTCTATGAGCTTTCAATAGTGCCGAGAGGTATCTTTGTCTCTGATTAAATTTCTCTAGCAAATTCCCCACAATTACTAACAAATACCTTTAACTCTTCTTCTGTTTCCCAGGATTCATTCATCTTCTCTAACTTACAACAAACCCTCGGTTCTTCACTCAGAAATATCTAGGTCGTCTTAGTTATCTATTGCTGCCTAAGAACCAGCCCCAAAACAGCCACCGTTAGGTTGCTCAGGATTCCGTGGGCTGGTTTGCCGGGGCTCACCCAGCAAAGCTTATCCCTCCCCGCTGCGTCGTGGGCTGGCATGGCTAGCTGGAGCGGGCGTGGGTGGGGGACCCCAAATGGCTTCTCCCACCTGGTCGCTTCGCTGGGAGGGTGCAGCAGTGTCAAGAACTGACAGAGCAAAGCAAAAGACTTAGAATGATCAAAACAATTTTTGAGAAGGAAAATGAAATTGGAGGCCCTGCGATACAGATACTTCACGGCTTGCCATGAGGTTCCATAATTAAGACTCTGTGGTGTGACAATGTAATGGGCATGTGTAGACTGACGGAACAAAATGTTTATTTTGTTAGCTAGTGTTAGATAAATTCATTCCCCTGCCTTTGAAAAATCGTTCACTTCTGGTTCAGCCATTTCTCCGCTCCGTGCCCTGTTCCATGACTCAGCGGATTTCCACGACGGCCTTCCTCTCTGGGCTTCCTGTCTCTCTTCTCTACAGACACTTTGGCTTTCTCAGGGGGGCTCCTGGAGCTTTCATCTTACTAACCCCACTGGCTGTGTGCTCTCAGATCTTATTTCCCCTGACTGTCTGAGAAAATAAACAGAATTTACCACCTCTTCCTTTTTGAAACTCTCTTTTTTTCAGCTCCTACTAGGACATCTTTCTGTTTGTCCTTTTCATTGTCCACTTCTCCATTCCTGTCTCATCTGGGGAGCTTCCTTTTTCTCAAAGCCCTAGCTGTGGTCCTTTCCCAAGGGCGCTTAGCTCTCTGCTCGTCTTTCTCTAGGTTCTTTCTTTCAGTTAGGTTTCTGTATCTTTCATCATCACTCCTGTGTTAACAGCTCTCAAGTCCCCAAATCCAGCCTCAACTTCTTTTGCAAAATTCAGTGTCTATTGTCACCCCTCAAGTGACCCTAAAACATGTTCCTATGGACAGTCCGTCCTGTCTTTATACACCCCAATAAATATATTGGTTTCATCTGACAAATAATCACATGCTCTTCACTTACTTCAGTGTACTGCCCTCACTCTTCCTTTTTATCTCGGTTAATAAGACCACAATTTCCTCCACTTCAAAAATTGAGGGGGAATCTCTGTCTGTTACTAATTAGTCACCAATTCCTATGGGTCCTTCTTGGACATTCCTCACCTTTACTTTCTTCCCTTGTCAATCGGGTCTCCAACTCTGTCATTTTATAGCTCAGAGAACTCCAATGGCAATAGCTTCAAATTCCTTTTCTTATTTTTTGTCTCCAAATATGACACTACTCAGAACACCGACATTTCATATTCCAGCTGCATCTTTCTGTCCATATTTATTCCCTAATTATTCCCTAGTAAAAATCTTTATTTATATCATTCTCTTGCCCATACTTCGTTTTTATTCAATAATATTTTCCGTGTTACATTCTGACAATAAAAGAGAAACTCAGCACTCTTACAAGGCTCCAAAGGGAGGCTGGCATGAAAACAAATCACTATAATGAAATATAGCAAGTACTATAAAAGTTACATGAATAAGCCTTTCAGCAATACAAGTGAGGGGTAGTCAGATCTTGGTACAAGGTAGGAAAAGATTCAAAAAGAAGATAACACCTAAGAGTAGATGATCGAGGAGCGATGGGAACAGAGAGAATGACAAGTGCAAAGGCTGGGAGACATGACAACCCACAACACACCAGGGCAGGAAAGAGTCTGTGTGTCTCGAGTGCTCTTCTCTCACACCTGTTAACCACATGCTACCTGACCTCCCAGGCCGACCTATAAATCCCCATCTCATCATAATACCTGTTGATGTTGATTCCCATTTGCTTCATGAATTCTGACGGACAGCTTATTTCACTTTTTTTGGTTAGCAGTTGGCCATCAACTATTTTGATGAACCAACATGATGGCCTGAACTATTGTGGTGGTAGTATTGTTGGGTGTTTCTCATCAGATTATAAGGCTCTCAAGGTAAAGGATAATGATTTACATTTTTCCTTCTCCTTTTCTCCCTCCTCCTTCCTGTCTTATGGTCATGTACATACAAAGCCCCTAAAACTATATGAAATAGAGTTTTTATGCCTGGGGAATAGGGATCACTTAGATGTCGTTAACTTCAGGTGTTTCCATCCTTAGCTTCTCCTTAGTGTACTTAGATGGCTTTTAACAAATTCCGATTCCTCTAATGTCGGGTCCTTACTCATGTGCCACTAAATCTGAAATCTTGGAGGAGAGCCTGACCACTGATGGATCTATGTGTCTACATATATCTATATATGTAATGCATGTTTAGTCTATATCTACAATTATATATGAGTCTGAGGGAACCTATGGTTGAGAAGTGCTGATACACTCTTTTATTTTTATTTTTATTTTTTTGGATGGAGAACTGAAAGCCAAGAGAGGCAGTTAAGCTTCATAAAGGTCACCTGATTTGAAGCAAGGCTGTGAATGGAAGTCTGACCTTTGATTCCTGATCCGAAACTTTGACTTATTCCCTGCTGCCTCTGAAGAACAAATTGTCTTCTTTTTGAATGAGACGATTGAATTGGTCTCATTTCTTTGATCCTACCGGAAGGAAGACAACAGTGTATGTCATTCTTTGGGTATAAAGGGGTCTTCTCCCAGACTTGCCAGGTTATCTTTACCAAAGCAAATTCTGGTGTGCAAAAAACCCAGAAAAGAAGAATTGCTAAAGTCGATTCTATTTTTCTTTTCTTTTTTTTTAATGAACAAAGATATATACCTGAGGGGAAACCTTGACTGGAAGAAAGCCTATCTGAAAGGATATCAGTGTAGCTCCAAAACTGCTCAAGGAAGCTGAGTACAGACTGACGTTTCTCCAACAATCACATGGCTCTGCACAGGCCAAGCCAAAGACACAAGGGTGTCCTTCACATGACACTTGAGTGACTCTGATAAACGAGAGCAGGTGGGAGCAATGTGAGCAGATGGAAATGAGGCCACAGGACTGAAATGTTTGCTTCGTTTTTTTCTGCTGCTCTGTTTGTTCTCACTGAGCACTTTGACTGCGGAGCCCCACGTTGCCTCCTTGTTTTCGATCCTCCTGAAGTGGGGCATTCAGGACTTCATCTCTTCAAATCTCATTGTAAACTACCTGGCTTTCTTTCTTTCTTTTCTTTTCTTTTTTTTTTCCTTTTATGCCCTTTGGCGCATTGTTTAATATATTTCAATGCCCAAAGATCCCTTTCCTTGCGAAGTTATTTACTTATTTTCCTGGGGTATTGCTTCACGCCTCAAAAGCCTGTAATTTCTCAACATTGTTTCTTATTTGCTTCATGGTGGTTGAGGATGCTTCCTTTAAGTTCTCCCTTTATAAGAAAATCTGTAAAGAGTGAATTGCCCTGGGCTCTTTTCTTTTTTTTTTTTAACTGAAGTAAACGTGCCCTCAGGAAGGGAGCTATTGATCTGTTATCTCCTGTGGGTGTAGTAATTTCGCAGACACTGACGGAAAGTAAAGAAGAGCGAGGAGGCCTTGATCATTTCCCTAAAGGAGAGATGGAATGAAGTGGGTCACTGAAAGTACACATACGTAAGATTTCTATAATTTGGGGCTTTGGAAATTATTTTTGCGCTGAAATGGGAATATATTTGTGGGCCTTGAGCTCTAGGAGATAGCTTCGAATAAAATTCTGAAAACCATCCCTGAATACTTGGCCCAGGGGCACCCACAGGCTGTCTCGCCAGTCCGCTCCTCAGTAAGAAGGTAAGGATATAATTGGAGAAAATCTCCACGGATGGCTCATCTGTCAAAGAAAAAAGAAAATCCTGCCATATATTTAAGAGCAGGAACAGTAATCAGTGAGGTTTTGAGGTTTCAAATCTGCTGAGATAGATAGGACATCTAAATTTAGATCGAAAAAAGAATAAGCTCTCAAAAGGGTGTCCAATTTAGCAAACCACTTCACACATCGTCAACAATTAATTGGAAGATGTTTGCCACAGATATGCTACCGGAAAGAAATGTCTACAGAAAAATCTGATCTTCCCTTCTTTCATTTAGAAAATGTCTGTCTCAATTGTATTAATCCCACCATCAGTCCACTGTTTTTTAAAATATATAGTAGGGGAGTAGTTTTGATCCCATTACCTGCTCATATGTGAATTTGTCTTGTGTACATAAGACTTTGGACTCTGGGAGCATTTTCACATTTCTTAAGTTCAGAAGCTCTGAAAAATAAATCAGCTCCGAAAAAAAAATAAATTCTTAGTTCTATGGACTCTTAACACGTGTTATTATACTATCCAGTGAAGTGTCAGGTTCTGAAGATGCACCGATCTGAGCTACCTGCAAGTCCTGAGAAACCACCATACTCCCCAGAGTGTTCCCTCAACCATGTGATGAACTAAGTGCGGTGCTAAAATCATACCATGGTTGTGAGAAGTAGCTGAACTCATACACTTAGGTAATTGTACTAATGTAATTAGTACAATGCATTAAGTAATGACTAGCAAGTAGTAAGCATTCAGTTGATAATGATGATCACGGCTAATTTTAGTTAACTAATAAAATATAACATTACTAGATTATAGTTGGGTCAAGCTTACAGAAAATTATCTATTCCTAATCATTTTTTAAAAATACCATAAACCTGATTTTCCCTGGTGTTAATCTACCAGACCAAGATAAACACTGAAAGCAGAAATACCATTTCAAACTTGATACAAGGAAAAACCTGCAATCATTCAACACTTATGTGAAGTACACTGACTGCTACCAGCCCTGAATTTTGATAGATCAGGAATGTGAAATGACAAGATATTGATTTAAGCAAAACACACTCGATATAGCTTCCTTTTATTCCCTTGGTCCAAATTACAGCACTTTATAGATTTACAAGTCCCGACTAACTCTGCTAGAAGCAATTGGTTTCTTGACATTTCACTGGAGTGAAGTATTTCATTTTGTGCGGCAGCACAACGTTCCCAGAGTCATTCCATAAAGAAGCCTATATCTGTGACTTGGACAAAATCATGTCCACACAGACATCGCCCTGCCACTTTGCATGACACAAAGTTGGAAGGCATGGTCAACAGAACACATCATGGAATTGAATTTCCAAATAATCCCGCCAGAATGTAGCAGTGACATTTAGGAGAACAAATATAAAGTCTAACTTTCTGATTCAAAAATAGTCACTGAACAGATACAGGATGGTAGGAATAAATTGAAGTCAAATTTCCCAAACAGAAATCTAGGAAATTCTATAGTTATTCAAGATGGTAATACAGCCCTCCCCCCACCCAAACTATATACATCATCATTTTCCCACCTTCCTCCTAATTTCATACTAAAGCACGTCCGTGTAGATAAGTAAATGAATATCAATAATAACTAAGTGGTTGATGTATGCCAAAATACAGAGAGGAAACAAAAAACAACTGTCTATTTTTACTCCTTTCTTCTCAATCGTCTGTTTATGACCAAAGCATTTACACACATCCTCCCCATCACAAAAGTTAGAAACACCTCTGACACTTTGTCATCTCTCAATTCAATTACTCACGAATAGGTAGCAAACAGTTTCCTTCTCTTGATTCTATCTGCCCAAATTTTAATTTCAGCTCCAATCCTCATTCATTTGGGGGCTCTTACTGTCTAAGTTGTTAACTCTGTCTCTCCTCTCTCCTCTCTAAAATCTTCTTGTTATACCTGATCTTCTAAAATTCACACAGGATGCTAGCATTCCTCTGCTTAAAAGTCTTCCCTAATATCTGTAGCTGAGGCGATGAAGTCAATACAGTTTACCTAGGTAGCACAGAAGACCCTTTTTATCTTCCCTTACGTCCTTCTAGCCTGTGCTCAGCTATGTACAACCATTTACAAATTTCTCATGATATCCCAAGTTTTCAGAAGTCAGTGACTTTTGTAGGTTCTTATTTTATCTAAAATTGACCTCATTTCCTATTTCCTACTTTTCTATACTTCAAATCTAAAAGCAGAAATCAAATCAGTATAGGAAAATTAGCTGGTTTATGCTGTATGGGTGTTTTTTGCAATTTACATGCTTTGCCTTATAAGTATCACTTTACATGCATCTTTCACAAACAATGGTTTGAGCATTTTAAAACTAAGATCATAATGCATCCCAAGGTCCTATAGAGTAACTGACATGTTGGAGGGGTCTAAGAAAGAGTTGGAAAATTAATGCATGAATGACAGAATGGGCATCTCTGATAATTTGGATAAGGTGATATTACAAGCTGAATTGTGAAAGTTGGAAGTTGTCATTGATCAGCAAATTCCCACACTATAACCCTATGGAGCAATTACATTCTTTCATTTTGAGTAAACAAAGCAAGATTCCCGTACAGTTTGGTCTTCGGACTAGGTCTGTAATGTCCCATTCTCTCGGCATCCGATTTTTCCCATAAATTCTACAACAAGAAACACACACTTCACTTCCACCTCGGGAAGGCTTGACTTAATTTTCAGGAACTCCTAGAAGACTCTGTAGCCATTCACTTTGGGGCTGATGTTTCGGAGAGAAAAATTGATCGGTTTGTGTATATGCTGTCACAAAACTACAGACACGATTCCACGACAGGAATGCAAACAGTGACCACAATGGCACCCACAACTTACGCCCATTCTTGATCAAATAACTGCTCGGGAAACACTATTTTAATTTTAAACGTGTGATTCATGTGTCTAGAGTACAGAATGTGCATACCACGTACTGCAAATAACCAGCTGGTGATTGCTCTCAAAAAATGCTGGTTAAAATCGCTATCAGAGCCGGGTGTCCTAGTCCCGAAATGGTATTACATTTACTCAGTGGTGTTAGGCAAATTTCTAGAAAACTCTCTGAAAGGCACATAAAATGATTTGCCGTTGGAGAAATCCCTTCTTTGGGGCTTTATCATGTTAGTAATCCTCTCAATGGCGATCTCCCTGAGAAATAGATCATCTAACCAAAGCAGCAAAACAAACGATTGCATTGGTTGGTTTCCAAGGAGACCGAAGGGAAGGTAGGTTTGATGTTAAATGAAGCTTTGGCTACAAAGAACAGAAAATGATAGTGATGAGGAGATCACCGATTAATTGTGTTCACCACAGAAGCCCATTTAGCAAACAAGGCTGTTGCGTTATATATTTCCAAAGGCCCTTGACCCTTTGTAATGGTAAGTTACTCTATACCTTCCTTGTTCCATGATCGATCATATCAGGAATTTGCTCTTTGAAAAACACTATTTTAAATGGGGCTAACCTGCTAGAAGGGCGGAATTCTAAGCTGGACCAATAAAGAAGGAGTGAGATCGAACTGCTGCAAAAACTTGTGTATTCGTCGACTAGATCCCCGCCCAGTCACCGACCCTAGTGCTGAGCTGTCTGAACCACACTCCGAGGGAAGACTCACAAAAAATAATTGAAGGATAAACTTTCTGCCCAGGCCAATTGGGTAAATTGCCTTCGTGCTTTTCCATGACTTGCTCTTGCCAGATGGAATACTTGGCACTCAAGACAGTGGCCTTGGACCAGCTTTTGGAGCAGTGGGGTTTTTGAAAATGATTTATTGTTTCCCTCTACAGACAGTTACCCTGGCACAAATAGATGAACCCACAGTCTTTTCCATCAGAGTTCGCAACTGTAAAAATCTACCTGCTATCATTTCTCTTTATCTATCTATCTATCTATCTATCTATCTATCTTCTATCTATCTTAGTTTTGTCCTGTGTATCCAGGAGAATATGAACAACATTTTAATGAAGGCCACATTTTGATACCTAACATGTATCAACCCAAGACCTTCCAAGGTGACTCTGTGACTGCGATAAGCTGAAATGCGTCTTTCCCTTCCACTTCTGCTCCTACTAGAAAATTCCATCTTCAACAAATAATGTTAATGGGGGGGAAAGCGAGTAGAAAGAATGGAAAGTTATAGCTGGCTTTCCCTAGACCAATAAGCAAACTTAGGTTGTGATATCTGAATGCTTCATCCTTGCTGCAAACCTTCCGAAGTAGATTCAAAGGTGATTAGGAACGCCATAGTAATGTAGGATGAGAATGATGGTGAGACAGGTGCTTCTGTTAGAATTTGACCTGGTGACAGTGCAGGCAAGATCTCAAGGGGCACCTAATTTCTGTACAAATAAACCTGCCTTTGGAAAAGAAATTTAACATTTCTTGAGAAACAATTGCATGCCAGGAATGTAAATCTCGACAAAATCCTCAAGACTTTGTAGCTCCTTACCCCCATCTTACAGAAAGGCAAATTGTGAATTATAAAGACTAAGTAACTTGCCCACAAGCATTAAATACTCCACTGGTTTGTGGGAGGCCAAATGTAAGCTACTGGATTCTTCACTCCAGACTTCTGCACGTGAGCAAATACGCTCCCTCAGTGTAAATCGTGCATGGGGTACAGCAGTCAGTGGTATCTGGGTGGGGAGGAAATTAACAAAGTAGAAAATACAGAATGATACGTGCTGCGTAAGGTACTTCCCCAGGGAGCTCGGCGAATGGAGAAAATGGCAATGGTCACTACACGATGTGATGTGACCTCGTGAATCTCGGCCAGAATTGGAGCCCATCATGGCAAAATGGAGCACAAGGACGAGGAATGGTGTAATCCGGCGGTACAGATTTGGCAAGAGGGAATGAGAAAGAACATGGCAGTTAATAACGGTTCATTGTTTTCCTTCTACACAACTGGGAGAGTTATAACTCTACAATATGGGATCTTTAAAGGAGTCTAAATGTATTGATAACTTTCTGTATTTGTGCATTGTATATTTGGGGCACCTAAACTTTGATTCAGAAAAGGTTCTATTTGAAACAATGACTTGATCAGAAAATGTGTGTGGGCCTGTATGTGCATGTGTGTGTGCCGTCCTTCCTCAGTCACACAAAGTTCAGTTGAACTGGTGATCAGCATATCAGAGTTTTTGACTCAAACCCCGTAATTTCTGACAAGTCACTTTTCTTTGTGGGTGGTCAGCTTCCTCATGTCCCTGCTGAAGTGGTGGCATCATACCCACATTTCCTCATTTGAAAACTGGGAAGTGCACAGAGGACGATTATAGGAAATAAAGGAGAGGAAATACCCTTAGTACCGTCTCTGTGTCATAACGTCAACTTAATATTCATGGTTATTGTTTTAACTCTAAGTCTTAGGAGCTAGTTGAACCGGATGCCCTCTATGTTTCTTTATTCTCACCTCCCCCATCTTTGTTTTCATGTCACAGTCCCTTGGTCCATTTTCAAAAAAGGCCTATGTATATTTCTTTTATTGTATTCTTACAAGGGACGCCATATATCTTGTTTGTCCTTATTATCCCACATTTGCAAAAGATTAAAATTACCATCTCCTTTTAATCAGTGAGTCATAAACAAATGTGCTTTTAAAAAAGTTTTCACCAATTTGTAGTTCTATAAGATGTCTGTGAATTGTATCTCTTTATCTTCTGAAATTTTAACTATATAAATTTTTTTTTTAAATAAACTTGTTTAGCTCTGGCTGGTGTATCTCAGTGGATTAAGCGTCGGTCTGAGAACCAAAGGGTCACCAGTTCGGTTCCCCGGTCAGGGCACATGCCTGGGTTGCGTGCCAGGTCCCTGGTCCGGGGGCGGGGGGGGCACATGAGGGGCAACCACACATTGATGTTTCTCTCCTTCTCTTTCTTTCTCCCTTCCCCTCTGTCTAAAAGTTTTTTTAAATAAATAAAATAAAAAATAAAATCTTGAAGAAAAAAAAAAACGTGTTTAGTGTGTTAGTTACTACAGTGAAAAATAACAAAAGAGGCTTCTAAAAATCTTTTCTGATTAAGTCTCCTCAGCTAAAATAGCTTCTATATGGTGTATTCCCATGATTCAGATATTCATTTTCTACCACATTGTATTGCAGTTTTAAGTCTGATGCTTTGCCATTCTCTTAACATTGTTTAATGTACTTGTCTTTTCTTCCCAATTAGAGTAAAAGCCCCATAGAAACAGTTCAGTACAGTTCAACAAATAGTTAATGAATCCCTACTTTGCATAAGGGGCTAGTACAAAGCACTAAGTAAGAGAAAAACCAAAATACACAATCTTTGCTCTTAGAGAGTTCAGAATTGCATCAGAGGAAGATAAAACTTTCACAATTAGCAATGACAGAAGTCAAATCTTCTGTCGCTTCTTTCTTCATACAATAAGTAATGAGCAAATACTGATAAGTAATAAATAATAAAGTGAAATTTCACAATAATGCATTGCAACTCAGGGAAGGGAGAATTTAATCATGGCCAGAGAGCCCTGGAAAATACTTACTGAATCACATGTTTGGAGCTTTGATGAGTCGGTAGGGAAAGAACCCACATAGGAAGAGAACGCCATTAACAGTGGAGAAAGGAAGTCATATGCAAGAAGACAGGGCAGCATGCCCATTATGGCTAAATTATACAGTTTATTGAGACCACAGGCCAAGGAATTACAGAGAGTCCTGAAGGACATGCCATCTAAGGACTTTATTCTGTGATTAACAATTACTCCCTAAAAGTTTTGGGAAATAGCAGGGAGATGACTCCCCAAGGACCAAAGAATTGTTGGGGTAGTGGTAACATTCACTGATAAAAATATATTGAAGGGCACAGCTAAATTTCCACATCCACCCATCATTTTCAAACACAGGTTATCTTTGTTTGTAGGGGGGAAAAAAGGATAGAACAAATAGTAAATCCCCTAAGGACTTGTCCCAGGGTCACCCTTAAACTGCCTCTATAAGATAGAAATGTGTTAACCTTCAATGGGGTTGATTCTCATTAAGAGCGAATCTCTCCCAGTCAGCAGGTGGGCAAACCACGTGACAAAAGAAGGGATGATTCACCTCATTTTGAACTCACCCACTGTGTGATGGCAGCAGTTCACAAAAGAGGGAGGCAATTGGATTGCTAACCCAGACATCTGCCACATTGACAGCTCTCTATTATTCCAGATATAGGACAGTGTGGTCCTGACAGCTATAAATGGGGAAGAACTGGGAAAGGATTTCTGGGAGCAAACGGCAGAATGAACGTGGTTACCTGGATGTGTGTTTTCATGGAAGATTATGTTTCAGTCAGTCATTCAGACATCCACCCAAAAAATATTTAAGAACCTTCTGTACAAGACGTATTTTGGGAGACACTGTGTTGAATATAGGACAGTCATTACATAAATCTTACCCTCTGAATTTTATAGCCTAATAGAAGAAAACATGTCTTTTTAGAACATAACATGCTTTCATTGGATTGATTCATATTGACTTGATGTTTCAGTCTTCAAAGTCTTTGTGCACAAAATATTCTCTACCCTAATTGTCCATTTGGCCCCCGAGAGTGGAAAAAGGAATCGACTTTTCCTATGCCTCTCTGAGAGGATCCAGCTGACCTGGGATACAACTGTGGTTTGTGAGTATGCAACTGAAAATAAAACACTTACTGGATTACAGCTCCTGGCCATGCACCGCTGGCCAAAAATGTGGGGTCACATAGTAATTAGAGAAAGGATTGAAACTTCCAGAGCAGTGTCCTGGTTACCTCAAGGCAGGGGTTTTGCTGTGATTTGTTTTCAATACATCCCCAGCCTCTTTTCAGGATGAAGGCAACTTAATAGTCTTCTGGGTTCTAAATTAGTTGAGAGTAATTCTATTCCTTCCTTCCTTCCTTCCTTCCTTCCTTCCTTCCTTCCTTCCTTCCTTCCTTCCTTCCTTCCTCCCTCCCTCCCTCCCTTCCTCCCTTCCTTCCTTTTTCCTTCTTACCCCAGCTCTTCCTGCAACGTCATCGCGTACAGGTGCCTCCTCTGCTTTTGCTTTGGGTGCCCGCCCATCCCCATCACATCCTGTAGTCTGACA
>PVJD01018750.1:0-13508 GCA_004026545.1 Mormoops blainvillei | reverse complement strand
GCCAATTATTTGGAAAAGAGCCTCATCTAGAATAATCCATTTTTGACAGTGCCAGATATTTTTAAGCACTATTAAAATACAGGATATGCATATTACTCGTTCTAGTATACTAGAAACTTGATAAAAATGTTCGAGAGCTGATTTCAGTAGTTTAACCCAATTTAAAGCTTCAGGAAATACATTTGGTGCTGCAGCCACTTTTCCAGCCACTCTTCATAATTTGCAAAGAGCAATGCTCAGTAAACGGAATAATCCTCTTACAGCAGTGAGTTCAGTGTCTCTCCGGTAAAACACTCCAAACAAAGGCATAGGGGTATTTAACTACAGGCACTACCGTGACTCTGAGTCCCAGGACAGCCTGCTTAAACAGGAACTTGGAAAGCTTCTTCTTTTTACAGAAAAAGAAATGAGCACAGAGAGTCTGAGTGACTTTCCGTAGGTCACACAGTAAGCTTGTAGCTGAGATGAAACTGGAAGTCAGATCTTCTAAAAAGCTAAGAATCCCAGACGAGTGATGGAGGAACACAAATAGAAAAGATGAGTGTGTATATGGTCAAACTACAATGCAGAGCAGCAGATACACAATCAAACACCCACCTTCTGACTGTCCAGACCGACAGTCCTTCAGGCGGAATGAGAAGAGTCTGACTCACCTCACCTGAGCTCCCAGTGGCTTCAGGAACATGGGGAAAGACCTGCCACAAATGCACATTTGCTGGCTGAGGGCCTGAGTCCAAGAAAATGCATAAGGCCTGCTGGTTAAAACAGCTCCCCTAACCTTTTCTGGCTGCTGCAATGAGCCCACCATGACAATGCATGAGACACAGAGGAGGGGACTCTGCTGACCATGGTGTACCAATAACAAGGAGCAAAATTCCGTGAGAAAATGGAGGGCACTTTCCCTCAAATTTGGATAATACCCAAAAGCCTTTGCTTTCCTGACACTGCTATTTTCATCTTTCAGCAGTAAGTTTTAGCTAACAATCTCAGAGTAACCTCCTGTCATTCTCATTCATTCAGTAAACTTCAGTTGTGCACTCCCTGTGAGAAAAGTATAGTACGAGCCCAGGGGACATGAAACGAAAGGCATGATTCTTGCTCAGGAGGAATGGCCAGTCAAGTTAGAGAAAAACGGTAAAAACAAAAGTTACAAAAAATTGCTAGAAGTATTTTACAAGAGCATATCAGTTTAGAAGAGTGAGAGCAGGCGACCCACAAGAAGGAGACTGGGAGAGATGGGAGGTAGTAGTATTGACAAGGGAAAGACCGTGAAGAAATGGGTTTTGCAGCGTCAAAGGCTTCTCCGCCAGCTGTGTGAGAGACGGGGGCAGGGATGGGAGACCGCACATGGAGACCAAGCAGGAAATAGGTCAGAGAGGCTGAGCAGATGCAACAGATGGGACATGCTTAGGGACTGAAAGTGGGGGATGAAAACAAGAATGACTCCAGGGTGCCTCTGCTTTGAGCCCCATTTACCAAAACTGGGAATACAGGGAACGGGTTTCGTTTTGACTGGACTTAAATAGTGTCTCTGGGACTTCCAGATAGAGAAATCCTTAAATCATTGCACACGCAGGTCTAGAAGTAGGATGGAGGTCTGAAGGGAGTACATAGGGTGGTAGCTGAGGCCATGGCAGCAAATGGAAGAAAATGCAGAGAGAAGATTTAGAGAGAGAAGAGACAGGAGCCAAGGATAGGATCTCTAAGTGTATCAGAATTTAAGAATTTAATGGAGGGCAAGCCATAGAAAGAAATGAAAAGAAGTCAGAAAAATAGGAGAAGGAAGGAAAGTCACAGAATCCAAGAGGGTAAGTTTTTTTAAAAAAATAATATAGGAGTAGTCACTGATATCATAGGCTAAGACCAGGTGAGAAAAGGACCAAAAGTCCTGTTGACCCTGGTCTTCAGCAGGTCATTACTGACACCGGCCACATTTCAGCAGTGCCCACTGCCCATGGGGATGGGAGGTAAACGAGATGAGAAGCCAGTGTAAACTTGTTCAAGGAAGGGAAGTGAAACTGGGTGACGTCTGATTCTATACCCATATCTATATCCAGACAGACAGATTAGAAATGGATCTAGGTATACATATATATCTTATGGAGAATGACAAAGTTTCAGCTCTATAACTTTCAAACTGTAAGATATTAAGCAAGTTATTTAATCACTGTTGTCCTCGGCTTAATTTTTTTAATGCAAATGACAGAGAATAATAGTACTAACCTCAAAGAGCTATGTGCAACAGTGCATGTGAAACGTTTAGCTTAGAGTCTGATGTACTGGATGCACTTCATCATTAATATTACTAATATTAGCATTATTAATGCTAGTCATTAATATTACTATCATTGTTGCTACCATAGCTAGGACATTGCAGGTGCGGGCAAAAGACTGGTCCGGGAGAGTATTGAGAAAAGCAAAGCAAACAGGTTTAAGTGTTGAATGGGTTGAGAAGGGAAAGGTTGAGGGGTTGGGGATACGAAGAGCTAAAAAAGAGGAATCCCAGGAGTGTGGAGTCGGAGAGCTAGAGGAACAGGAAGCTGTGATCAGAAGTGTGTATACTGCATTGTAGTACTTCAGAAGAGGCTGAGCGCCAGAGAATAACGAGGGACTCTGACGGAGGCAATAGGCAGATGCGCTGAAAGACAAAGATCATTCATTCATTCTCAAACTAATACTGTTTTTGAGAAATGACTGTATTATTTGGAAAGCTAGAGACACACCTTGGAAAACTCGAAACCGTGCTGCAAAGCTCTGAGGTTAGGAGGCTCGTATCCCCAGATGGAAAAATTGTTCAAGGTGGCGGCTAGACAGCAGCAGGGAGGCTGTAGACTCAGCGATCGCGGAGCAGACAGGACAGAACCATGGGTTACGGCTGAAGGAGAGTTAGAGGCCTACGCATGTGGGTGCAGCGGGATGTAATTAGGAGCGGATTTTGCATGAAGGTGGAAAAGTAAAAAAAGCAAGCAGGAACTGGGCATATGCTAATTATACTTCTTGGCCCCAAAGCAAGGGGGAGCCAACAGTGTCTGCTCATTTAGGGTGGCAGGAAGTGCCCTCCACTTGGAGAGAGTGTTCAGTTAAGGGAAGGAGGTGGAGGAGGTGTCCTGAGTAGAAAGGCTGTTAATGTGCCCCGGGCAGTTCTCCACTGGGCAGTGTAGGCACAGCCTCGGGGCCCCCCAGGTGCTTCCCAGGACTTACAAACTTAAAAAAAAAATTAAAAAAGGCTCCAAAATAAGAAAACTGCAAAATTGCTATCACCGAAAGTTTAATTAAATGTACACAAAATGTATAATTATGTCAACTTCATTAATTGTTACATTTAGTGTTCGTAAAAATTTCATTACATCTAGAAAACAATTTGTATGTTAGATTTTCCCACTTTGCAAGAACCGCTGAGTAGGCACAACGGTTGTCCAAAAATCTCAGTCGATTGAAAATTAAATTAGTTTCTCATTATGAAATAAATTAAAAACTAAAATTATTATAATAATTTCAATTTTTTGTGATTAAAATGTATTTAATGAGGAATGGACAGGTTTTAATGTATTTGGTAGAACATTTGAAAAGCTGCCAGGGCACCTAAGACAGGTATCTCAGAGAGCAAGAAAGGGTGCACGGGAAAGGGCCACGGCAAAGGGAGGAGTCCTAGCCCCTCACCAAGGAGCAAATTAGAACCTTCTAGTGACTTTAACACTCTCTCCAGCTCAGGAATTCTTAACCTATGTGTGCCTTGGATGCCTTTGGTTGTCGGATGAAGCTCAGACACCCTTCTCAAAATAATGTTTTTAAATGCATAAAGTAAAATGCATGGGATTATGAAAGAAACAAATTGGAGTGAAATGGAGCTATTCAAATATTTAATGTTTTCGTAATAAAAAGACAGAGTAACATATATCCTTCTTTATAAAATAACAAGACCTAGTTTCAGTTCATAGTGATGAGCATTAATGAAATTATGTGTCTTCAACAACAGTGATGTGATTTTAAAATATCGGTGGTTTTTATAGTGTCAGATATCAGGAAATGCTAATATTACTATGGTTTGTGGCTCACATTTGTAACTGAAAGGAATACTAAATTTCAAGACGTTAGTGCAGATAAAGATGTAATATTTTCCCATATAAATTCACAAATCTCAGGAATTCTGCTCACAAGCCCCTTGGAAGTTCATGGGCCCATATTAAAAAATTGTGCCTCAGCGCCCGTGCAAATACAACGAGCGGACCGGGGCGGATGTTAAATGGGTGAGGGGCGGGGGCAGAAACATGCTGGCCGACGTACAGAAACGTCAGATTCAAAGGTGCTCCCCCAATACTCATTTCCTCTCTCTAATCTACTCCATACATTCTGGAAGAATCTATTTCACTTAGTTTTGGGTTTTATCTTCTTTAGAGAAACCTCATTTGAACAGCATTGGCCTTTGAGAAATACACAAACTCTCACTCACACACACACGCGCGCGCACACACACACACGCACCCCTCCCTCAAAGTTAGAAGACAGTTTTACAAACTGGGGAGAAAAAAGCAAAGAACAAAATATAACAGCCAATAATTTAAAGGTAAATGATATAAACTTTGGAAAAGGTTATGAAAATTTAGAAAAGATGGACATATTCACAAAACATGATAATCAACCTCACTAGCAATTACACTGTATCAGCTAAATAAAATCTCATTTTTACCTGTCAAATTAGCAAAGATTAAAAATATTAATAATATCTGGTATTTATGAGGATGAGGTAAAAATGGACATTTTCATACATTGATAGTGGAAATGCAAATCAGTACAAACTTTCCAGAGGGTAATATGGTTTACACACGTCAAAAGACTGTAACACATGCATATACTAACACAGCAATGCCACTAGTAGGACTTCATTCTAAAGAAATGCTTGTACAAGTAAACAAAAATATACTTACAAGTTTGATATAATATAAATATCCATTAACCAGAGACTGATTAAATAAATTGCAGAATATTTATTCAAAATAATAGTAAAAAGATAAAGCATTAAAAATGAAAAGATATCTCTGAAGTGTTGAAATAAGGAATTTAACCAAATGATTTTATTATATAAAAAAAAAAACCAGGACACAGAACTATCTATTGCATGACCCCATGTCTGCCAAAAAGATACGTGTGTGTATGTATATATATTTTATGTATAGTTCACATATAAATATTATGTATTGTTTATAGTTTACACATAAATGTTATTTATGTATATATACATATATAGAAATGTGACTATCAAAACAAAATATCTATATCTGTATGTATTTGCAGATGTATCAAAGTAAAGAAACCAGAAATGATCTATACCATACTGCTAACGATAATATCTCTCAGGAGTAAAACTTTTATTTTCAACTTAAATAAATAAATATAGAAAATAATCACTGTATATTCTTTTATAATTAGAAAGGAAAATAATATTTCTGTTTGACAAGAAAGTAAGCCGGTTGCAGTGTCTGCCAAAGGGAGATGTCTTTGATGGGGCCTTTGAATAACTGAGCTTTTAACAAGAATTCAGGACTTTAAAACACTTGCTTAATTGGGTCACTTCAGTTAATACCTGAAAGCAGTAACCTGAGGTGACAGCCGAACAGGGGCTCCCTCCCTGATTATTTTCTGAAGGTCCCAAGGTGACCGGGCGAAGCCTCGGGCAGCTGATTCGAGGCTGTCCTGGCCGAGGGTGCCCACTAAGCACTTCCCGAAGGCCAAGGAATCGGCTTTCAAAGCAATGATGCCCTGCAATGACAGCGGCCTGGCTAAAGCCCACGCATTACTTTCCCATACACACATCCCACGTGTACTAAGTACCTGTTATGAAAAAGAACTAATAGAATCCCTGACTTTCCGGACGTTATGGAGAGAAGGGAGCCCTTAGTATATAGGAAGCATATACGGATATGCTACAAACCAGAACGCTGAGGGGGGTCACAGGTCACAGTGGTCCTCAAGGTGTAGGTGCCACTTGAGCTTGACCATAAATGAGGAATGAGCTTCTCAAGGCAAAGAAGGGGGAGAACAGGCAGTCGTTGCTGGGAGGGACGGAGGGAGGGAGGGAGGGAGGGAGGAAGGAAGGAAGGAAGGAAGGAAGGAAGGAAGGAAGGAAGGAAGGAAGGAAGGAAGGAAGGAGGGAGGGAGGAAGGAAGGAGGAAGGAAGGAAGGAGGAAGGAAGGAGGAAGAAAGGAAGGATGGAAGGAAGGCTAGTGGCAAATGCCCCCAGGAATGAGGAGTATCTGATTTGACATGACTTAGGGGTTCACCTGGGTAAGTGCCAATAGCTGAGTCCAGAAAATTCACTGGGATGGGAAAATAAAGGCCAGTTAAGGGAACTCTTAGAGAAAATTCCTTACCAGGGGCCTGGGTCTCCCTGGCACTGCAAGTTAGATACTTCTTTCTTAACGAAGCAAGAAGGATTGATTCGCTAATTACGCCTGCTGTCTTGGGCTCTCCAGCCAGCTAATCCAAGGACTGTGGGTGCCAGGCCAGCAGACGCTGAAGGTTGCCCTGCTCAAGGCTGAGAGCCGAGAGGTAGAACGAGGAGGCCGAGGCGAGGCCACGGGGCATGACTTATCTGCAGGTCCCCAGCTGGTTTAGTCAGCATGCTCAATGCCTCTTATGTTTCTAAAGTATCAGGGACGCCTGCTCATCAGTGTCCCAAATGAGGCAGAAGGAATGTGATAATATGTACCCAAGAATCCACCATTTCTGTCCTAAGCAGAAGAATGCATGGGACAGATCCCTCTGCCTACTTCCAACGCCCCTCTTTGGTGTGGTCGCACAGTCCTGCTCAGCTGAGACTCACGAGTGTCTTCCAATTGGCTGACTGAGAAACACCCACCTTGGATATAGGGCCCCTGGTACAGCTCAAGAATTGTTTCTTTGCACAGGGGCATGGAACTACAGATACTCTCAGGGCAGAGAGTGAAGGGAGAATGAAGTCCTTTGGCCACTCTCCACCCTTAGTATCCTGCAACTCCTCTGTCAGACAAAAATAATGAGTGAGGCAGGCCCCAGTTTGGCAGCCCTTAGAAGGAAGTGGTGCCTTGCCAAGAAGTTTAGGTTTATTCTACAAGAAAAATACATCATCAAAGATATACAGAAAGGATGGGGACAGGATAAAATGAGAAAAGCAATTCTGGTGACAAAATTTCTAGGCTGGATAGAAGAAAAGACAGACTTAGAACAAGGGTTAGGAAACAGAGGCATCAAGCCAAGTGGGAGCTGATGAAGGCTTGATCTTGTTCCGAAACAGCAGGAAGGGGCAGAGGTGAGGTGACCAGGGTCAGACAGGGCAGAAGTGCAGGATCTGGATATGACAAGTGAGAGGGACCGAGCGTAATTCAATAATTTTCAGCCTGAGAAAATGGAAAAACTTTGGTATTATTAAATCATAAAAGGACATGGAGGAGGGGAAGCATGTTCTTGTGGGGAGAAAAGATAAGTCCACTTCAGCGTGGTTATTCTAGACTGAAACCTTGCAAAAGTTCACCTTTCTATGACTGTAGGACTCTAATTTCAGGATATAAAAGCAAACTGCAGGGGAGTAATTCAAATCAGTGACATATTAAAACATCTTCCCCTCACTCAAATAACAGCACTTCCCTGAACAGAGGGAGATGCCTTCATATTTAGGAGAGCGTTCTGAGCCAAAGAGAAGACTTAAGGTCATCAGTCATTTGCACCTTAGTATGAACAAGCTCACAAGATTTTTCTTCCCAAAGCAAGGCTTCAGGGGAGAGGTGGTGGGAGTGTCTGAGAGTCACACACAAGGGCCCTGAGAGGGAATGAAGGTCAGCAAGAGGACACAGGCAGCATGTTCCTTACATTGTGCCTCGAGGCAACGCTTCCAGCGAGAGAATGGACTTATCCCAAGCCTTTCTCTAAGGTCATCGAAATCAGTGTCCCCCAGGCCTAGGAGCCAGAAGACAAGAAAGCAAAGGGGCATTTGGTATCTCACACTGCTCGGCACTCAGTTCTACCCCTGGGAAAACAAAAATAGACCATTCAGTGTTTTATTAAATATTCAGTAGTAAGAGGCACAGTTTTTGTTTCGTAGCTGATTTCACCTCTACTACTGCTTTAATGGGAATCATTTAATCTTCCCTTACTCTTCACATTCCTCCAACTCTCTACCTTGTTCCTCCCAAGTCTTTTGCAGCCTCATTGTCTTCCCAGCAGTAGGTTTCTAGACTCTCCTTACCTCCCTTTCCCTTCTCGGCCTCCCTCTCCTCTCTCCTCCGCTTCTCCACTCACACTCTCTCACTAGATGTTCTCAACCACACAGATCACACACAAATTTCTATCTCCCGCCCAAATCTCTCCTGTGAGCTCCAGACACGCATCTCCCCTCTATTTGATATAACCTCTTAAATGTCTTATTCACTCCTCAAAGTCAATATTGTCTAAAGTAAATTGTCTTATCCAAACCTGGTCTTCTTTCAAGAGTTTTCTCTCAGTAAAAGCTCCTGTATCTATGGCTACGTAACAAGTCAACCCAAGACTTAATGGTTCAAAACAACAGTTATGTATCTAGTATGTAATTAAGCAGGTCGGCAGTTTGCGCAGGACTCAGCCACGTGATCCTCCTGGTCTGAGCAGGGGTCGCGCGCCCTCCGAGTTTGCAGGCAACTATTTGGCGGCTGGTACTGGCTGGTTTCTGAGGTTCGTTGTGGCCTCTGCCTCTATCGATATGTTCTCTCGTTCTCCAGTCAGCTGACCCAGATTGGTCACCAGAGTCCAAGAGCATCAGGAGCCTAAGAGCAATGCACACACGTGTTTGTGGCTTTGCTTGTGATACATCTGCTACTATTCCACTGGCCAAATCAAACTGCCTGGTCACGGTCTGGGAGGATAACTCCAAAGGGCATGGATATAAGAAGGTAGAAACAAGTTCGGGGAGTAAATCATTTCTCCATTACTGAAGATGTCGACTTGAAATTCTCTCAAATCTGTTCTCCTAATCTCCACTTCCATTACCCTAGTCCCTACTCCCCTAGACCTCTACAACAGAACCCTGACAGGTCCACTCACTCCCCTCTGGGGCCTCCTTCAATCTTTTCCCCATATTGGAACAGAGGAATTTTTAAATGCCAAATCTGATAATTTCCGTCTCCTGGTTTAAAATCTGCAGTGGATTTTCATTGCACTTAAAGACAAGAACTTCTTTCAATAGTTGTTTTTTTAGAGTCCTTGATAATACCTATGAGGTTACACCTGGTGTTCCAATTTCATTATTGATAGTGCCCTTTCACTCTCAGAAGTGTCCTAGTTTAGATGATAAATTACATCCTCACCCGTTCCCTAAAAACCTCAGTAGCCTAGCACCTGCTTAGCGCTCCTTTTACCTCTCCTACTACCACCTCCGCTTTGTTCTACCTCACCATGCTCACCTGCCTTCTGTCCCTCCCAAAACGTTCATAAATACTGTTTCCTGTCCCTGGAATGATCTCCCTTACTTCTCAATTCTTGATTTTTATCTATTGATTTGAAAGAGGGAGGGAGAAACATCAATTAGTTGTTCCACTTATCTATGCATTCATTGGTTGATTCTTTTATGCACCCTGACTGGGGATCAGACCCATAACCTGGGTGTATTGAGATGACCCTCTAACCAACTGAGCTGCCCAACCAGGGCCTTCCTTATTTCTTTACCCAGTTAATGCCTAGGTACCCTAGAAATCCCTTAGATGCCACTTAGGAATCACTACTTGGAGAAACCTTCCTTCGATTCCTAGCCAGGCCACCTCTCCTGAATGATATTTCTTAGCACCATGCCCTCTCATCCACAGTTACCGTCTCCAACTGAGGGCAGGGACCTTGTCTTCAGAAGGCTTTGCTCGCCACTTACTCTGTATCTGGAATAGGCACAAAACACTAATCTATGGATTATCAAGGTAAATAATTATTTCATAGAAAATAAAAGAAATATTTTAAAACATAAGCAATGCACAGATCCAGTTTATTTATGAATCATAATGTTGGTTTCCAGAGATTATTTAAACCCCATGCTATTAAAATTGGAAAGCAACAAGTAGTCAGTTAGTCCAGGGAGGAGACAATCCAGGAGGATGACTCGCCCAAGATCACTCAGCCTCCCTTCAAGTCCAAGAGAAGTGCAGACAAGGACCATAGCTTTTCTGTTTCTGTTCCAGATGACAAGATGTGCATTGTTAGGTGACAAGGATTGCACTGAGAAGCCTTAAAATTCCTCCCAGGCTCAGATATTCTTTCATCATGATTTAACTTTACTTTTCCCTTGGAAGTACTCTATTTCCCCCCTTTTCCCTTCCTTTCTTCTCTTTACCTCTTTTTTGCCCCATTAGCTATGAAAGCACAGAACTACTGCCTAGGACAGTAAGTCACAGTACACACAATAACACATAAAACTGCAAAATCTGTATGAAGAAAGGAATGGGTAGGAAAAACACACTAAAGGCCCTTATTTCTTGGTGTTCAGGAAATTTTAGGTCACAGTTCTATCTTGCATTTTTCCATCCCCCATTACAACAATGGCTATAACGGGTAATGAGAGATCAAGCAAATTAATTTGTCAATTCTAGGATGTGACACAATGACCATTCATTTCTGGGGTTGCTAATGCCAACTAGTGACCTTCTCGGATTATGAACAACTGAAATGTGAAGAGAAAATTTAATAAGAAAAGGTTAGCCATCACTCAATGCACCAATGAAACAAGATTTTTTCCTTTTACAATAAAATACCAAAAATTAAAAAAACATTGTCTTCTGATACATATTCAATGCTTATAACCCAAACTATAATGACTATTTAAATTATATAGAGTATAATATTTGCTGAGCTCTTGAGTACCTGAAATCATAGACATTCCTTTAAAGGTCAACTGTAAAACCAAGTTAATGATTCTGAAGAAAAATGCTTTTTTTAATCAGGAATTCACATTAAAAATAATTTTGTCTTTTACACAATTTTAAAAATATATAATAGCCAAATTATACATAATTATGAGACAATTTGGCCATACAGTGTCACAGATCAAGAGGAACAGTTCCGGTAGCAAGCAAGTAAGAGCCCTGTGCCGTGTTCACTCACATGCGTGTCCACAGAGGGTTCCGATGGGGCTTCAAGAATGACATGCTTAAACAGCCACATTTTTAATATCTATTGAAGTCACTGTGCCATGGTTGAATAATACCACCCACGAGCAAAAGGGATGGGGTACGACTGACTGCACTGAGCATGTGGCTGAAGTTGGGCCTGCTGTTACACAGAGCTATTCCAACTATCTAACTCTCCTCTGGTTAGACTTAAATATTGGGGCTGAGTGGGCCAGGTAATGACAAGACCTGCGTGCTCCTCCAAGCAAAGCTCCGATGTGCAAATGCCAACACCGTATTTTTCATTCTTTGTATTAGGTTAAGTTCTTTAAAACAAGAATGTTATTGAATACTGTAATATTTTTTCTCAGTTGTTCTAGTTCCTTGTCAATTACGTAGGGCTTCTGTAGAAAATGTATCTGTCAGCAGCATTTAACCCTGGAATATACAGCATTGAATTTCCCCACTAGCTTGCTCTTATCAGTCCAGTGTGTGTCTCCCCCATCAAGTAAAGACTCACCATCAACTGGTCCACTAGAAAAGAGAACAAAGTAACAGTTGCTGAGCATCTATCTATCCCTCACCAGGCCTGGTGCTCCCTACTTCACATTTATACTATCACATTTATTCTGGACTGTAGTCCTGGAACATACCAGTGGTTGCCAGCATTTTTTAAGATGAGGAAACTAAGTCTTAGAAAAATCAAGGAACTTGACCGAGGTCACTTAGCTAGCAGGAGTTGGAGGCCAAATGCAGTTGCAGGGCAGGTCCCAAAACCTATGCCTTTTCCTTACGTTAAACTGAACTGAGTGGCACCATAGCATCTGACCCCTCCGATTTTCAATACGTGTGTAAGGCCATCAACTCTCAGTAGGGACGCGGGAAGAGAAAGGCCTGACAGGATGAACCAATGAACACTGCCCCAGCCCACTGTAGGCTCTGAGCGGAAGAATTTTTGGAGTCACTCCCGAAAAGGATGTTTTACAGGAACGTAGCACTACTAATGTCACCGACACTTTGAAATGGCTGAGCCGGGAGGAAAGGCCAGAACTGCATTTTATAAAAATAAAGTAATGCAGTTCATCAAAGACTACCACAGAGAGGTGGCAGGATGAAAAAGGTGCTAGAATTAGATGAGCTCAGTTTTGATCCTGTGTATGTTTCCACTGTCCTCTGAACCTTCTTTATCTCATTTGTCAGTGGGCACGGCAGTGCTCATATGATCACATTTTCTGAGAAAAGTCCGTAAGATTACATATGCAAAGCTCCCAGGGCCATCTGTGAGGTAGGACAGGTGCACAAGACAGGTTTGCGAGATCCAAGTTTAAAGAGACATTTTACTTCAAATTAGTAGAAATCAGCGCATCATCCCTATTTTTCAAATGTATTTCTGCAACTCTTTCTGGTAGTTATCAGGAGACATCCATCTTTGTCTCAGCAGTACCTGCACCAAATCCAGGTCACATAAAGTTATAAATGTATCTTGTATTCTAATGTCACAACCCCTGGCTGGCTCTAAGGCAAAAAGAAATAAATAATATACAAAGATTATATAATTTCTTAAAGAACACATCAAGCTAAACAAAGCCAAATGGTCACAAGGCGGAATGTAGTAAAGGAAACAGACTTCTTTGTTCTACAAGAATAACACTCAGAGCATGAGGAACGCCCAGAGGTTACTAAAAAGAAACAGAACGGGCACACGGGGTCACTTAATGGGAAGACAGCAGGCATGATTTATGACATAGCTCTATGAGAGTAAGACTCACTGTGCTGTGTAGGACAAAGGAAGGAAGGGAGGCAAGATTGTCTCACGCCCCTCCCTGCAGCCAGGGAAGAGATGAAGATAAATGGACCCAGGCACATAAGGAAAGAAATTTGATTAAAAGTGAGGGATAAAATTTTTCAGGAAAGAGTTGGGACTTAAGAGAAAAACAAACATGTTTTGTGAGCTTCTGGCATGTTATCCAAGGAAATCTATCAGGAAAAAATTATTTTTCTTCAAGACAGGAAAACTGTGCTTGAGACCCAGACACCCGAAGAGAGAAAACACAGCAGCAGGCATGTGAAAGGCGGACAACCCAGCGGCCACATGCCAGTGAGCCATCAAACTGTGCTTCGAGGCTCCCGGGCACCGCTGCCAGGTCCGGAAAAGAAAGCCCAACAGATAAACTAACGTTTTCAGAGTTAGAATGAAAGCATGATTATGGCAGAACAAACAGCTCTTTTGTAGTCTAGAGTCACCAGAAATCTTATATTTAAACCAACCTAAACAAACATATATCCTGATTCATGTTCAAGGGCTCCTTTAATGTGCAAAGTGAGGCATATGCTAAGGGATCTGGTCTATACTCTTCCATGTCTTACGATCACCCAATAGATCTGCTCAGTCTCTTCACCCCTGAGCCTGAGCTA
>PVJD01018749.1:0-13526 GCA_004026545.1 Mormoops blainvillei | reverse complement strand
AGAGGTACCACCAATTACGAAGTCAGCTGAAAGAGATTCCGAAGAGGGTAGGGAGGTGGAGGAACTCAGCTGTTTGTGCACCACCTGTGGGCACACGATCTCATTTATGGACAGGTCAGGCCATTCACTGCTGGTCTCCCCACCTCCGGCACTCGACATCTGGAACCATCTCTGTACTAGTGGGAAAGGGAAACTGCGTCCTTCTTGCTCACTGATCTATCCCCTGCAACTCGCACAAGTCTTGGAATAGAGGAGGTGCTCAACTGATATCCTCTGAATGAATAAAACTTTTTTAAAAAGTCTATGTACACTAAGCTTTTCGGTAAACTTAACAGGTTTTTAACTCCTGGTGAGTGCTAAAAGATCATCTCTAAGGATGGTTTCTCAAAGACTAGAACACAGAACATGCTTAGATTCTTGCTCTTCAGGTAATTTTAGCTATTTTCAGAATAATAAAAGAAAATAATGGAGGAAGAGCCATTGCTTGGGGCAGACAATGGAAGGTCAAATGTTAAAGGGAGAAAACAGAACCAATTGATTCTTTTATTCCCCACTTTTTTAATCAAGGGGGAAAAAGCAGGAAGGAACATGACGCAAGGACAGTATAACACAGACGAGGGCCAGGCTGTTGGGTTTAAATCCTTGTTCTGCCGTTTCTTAGCTGTGTGACTCTAGGTAGCATCCTTAACCTCTCTGAATCTTGGTGTACTCCCTTTTAAACTGGCGATTATCATACTACCTCCTTCACAGTCAGCTGGCCTTGCCACTTCCTAGATATACAACTTTGGATAGGATTACAGGCATCTTGAGATGAGGGATTATACCATGCTTCCTAAACTGAACTTCTTGCAGCGCCAGACTACGCACCTGCCTAATGGGGAAACAGGACCAATCTCAGGGAATTAAGAATTTCATGAATTGATATATGTTAAGTCACGTCCTAGCATTGTTCTGACAGTTATTAGGTCTGGAGTGTGTGTGTGCGTGTGTGCGTGTGTGTGTGTGTATGAGAGAGAGAGAGAGAGAGAGACAGAGAGAGAGAGAGAGACAGAGAGAGAGAGAGAGAGAGAGCGAGCTTCTTTCCTTTTCCTTTTGCTGCTCAACGTTTATTGGCTACCCACTTTCCACATTAGCTTGGAATTCTGGGCTGTGTGCTTCTTGAACCAGACTTCACACTCCAGACTCACCTCCGCCCATTCTCCCCGAGCCCCACCCCCCACCTCAGTCCCTATTCAGCATTTTCCAATTAGCACGGGCCACTTCACAGTTTCGTGCCCTTCCATAGGCTCTATATACTTCGTGAAAACTCTTTGCTTCACTCCCCAGACAAAAAATCTCATTTCTGCTGCAAATTCCAACTCTAAGTGTTCCATGTTTTTAGGAGGATCAGGATGAGTTTGTAATTCAAAAGTCTCCATGAGGTATGTAATTACACCATTTTTTGGATCCTCAACACCTTGATGTCTTTAACATTTTATTACTTAAATCTAATAACCACTAGGAAAAACAAAATCTTGCACCATTATTAGGGTTTGGTTTTCTTTTTTTGTATGTGGCTAGAGGATAGTGCTAGTAACTGAGAGCTGGATTATAAACTCAGAAACTTTGTCTCCAAGAGTAGAAAAAACTGCTATAACATACAGTAGAAAGAGACTAATCTATATCTACTTTCACACATTTTATTAGCACCAATTCTAGCTTGAACACTATTCAAGTATTTCATTTTTCCTAAAAAGACTTGCCTTTATTAGGGCTGCCCAACCTTTTGGCGTCTCTGGGCCATACCGTAAGAAGAAGAGTTGTCTTGGGCCACACATTAAATACACAAACACTAATGAAAATGAAAGAAAATCTCAGAATGTTTTAAGTAAATTTACAATTTTGCGTTGGGCCGCATTCATAGCCATCCTGGGCCACAGGTTGGACACCCCTGCATCTAGATCCATGCATGTGTGTATATGTATGTATGTGTGTGTATATACTTTTTTGATTTAAGTAAGATGTTTCAAAAGAGAAATTTTGAGGTCCTGACAGCGTTTACTGATTTTATTATGTAAATCATATTGACTCATAACTGTATTTTCAGATATCTTTACTTTTATCTAAAAAGAAAAAAAAATGGGGTTCTTTCTTTTCCACTATGTCATGTTACTAGAAACATAAGAAATTCACCTCATTAGGTGAAGCATGGGCTGGTCAAATCTGTAAGGTGGCAATAAGAAGTGGTTTTGCCCAAACTGAGCAATAGAATCTTGGCTCGAATGGCCAGGGGGGGATATTTAGTTGTTCTAGGGGAGTCTTCTGTTAACTCCATAATTTCAAGGATGGAAAGGGGATCTGCTGAGAGTTATTTCAACCTATAATCGTGATCGCGTTAGGAGTTAGGATATGTGAACTATTACACAGCATCTTAGACATGACATTCTGCGATGGGTCTCCAGTTCTCCTCCCTAAAGGGGCACAGGAAATGGTCTTCCCTGCAGCCAGTGGGGACCGTTTTGTCTGTGCCCCAGTTAATGCCCCCACAGTCTATTCTACTGGTCTGCTCATCTACCACTTGCCTCAGGCTGCTGACGTAACAAGGAGTTGGCCCTGGAAATGCTGCTTCAGATCTCAGTCTCCTTAACCACCATGGAGTTCAAGGTTATATCCGACTCAAGTTGGCGGAAGGAAGTATCTCTTTCTACAGGGGGTCATCATGCAAAATAGTTCTTATGGTATCACACTACTAACTGTCCCCTCGGCATTGGGTGCTGGTGTCTCTCCTGGTTAATTAGTTCACATCGGAGCCACATGTATTACTATACATACAATTAAGTGAAACAGATAAATACACACATCATACATATGTGTTTACATGTGCCTATGTATGCCCACCCACCTACTCCCCCACACACACACGCAGAGCCTATACCGTCTGACGACTGATGAGTAAAGCATAATGTTTCTCGTGCATTCATTAGAAAATTAAAGTAACTACTAAAAACTGTATTTTTCCTACCATACCTTCGCAGACAGAAAGTCAAGCTCAAGACAGCTGAAATGAATCGAGTTTGGCACATCAGAGTAGTAGCATGAATAACAGTAGGTGTAATATACTAGTGCAAACCACCTCTTCGCTCTGAGTGTTTTGTTAATTAAAAGGTGTTGGCTTTAGGAGGGAGCTCTCGTTTTTTTCAGAAGTGTTTGAAGAACATTTCTCTAGTCTAAAAATTTAATTGGTTTGAGAGGTACATGATTAGTCAGACTAGCAGCTTTACTTAGAGCTTTAAAGGAGCTACTAAATCTTTTAAAAACACACACAAGGTGTTTGGCATGCCTCCTTTGAAGTACTCACACGTGATTTTTCTGTAATTCACAGGTCTCCTTTGGTTGATAAGAAAGCAAGAAGCACATATTCTATTTATAGCTTTGCTGTATGAATGTGGGTAACTTATTTTCTTTACCTCTGTGCTAGAAAAACCAGCCAACTGTCTACATGATAAATTACTGGACTCACACTAACAAAAACATCTGAAATGACAGTTTTGTATATGTGGTCAAATTGCATTACTGTTTAATACTGTGGATTATAGGAAACGTTCTTTAGCTCCTTCCATATATCCAATAGATACAAGAATTATTCTCCAAGTAAGCGATATTGGGGAATAATTTTTTGAATATTTCAAAGGATGGCATGTAGCTTAATGAAATGCGTATGAATTAGGGAGTACTTGTTAACAAATTTAGAAATCCTATATGGACTCAGAAAGAAAAATCTATTGTGTGTCGGACAAAGAAGAACCTCACTTTTTCCCTCTAAATATCTGTGGTACGTAGGTACAGGTAGAAAATTGGAAAAAATGTTATGGATACATAAAAATTCATTTTTGTCTATATTCTTTCTCATAATCCTAAACATAAAAAAATACGTGACTCAAATATCATCAATTATTCACACTTCAGCACAGGAAGAGCTTACGCTATACATGGGCAAGGCCTAGAGAACTGAAGTCCTTGAATATGGATTGGCTAAGTGACTTGTTTTGGCCAATGGAATGTCAATAAACATGACGTAAGCCAAGGCTTGAGAATTGCTTGGGCACTGGGCTCCGCCTGGAACCCTTTCACCACTATGTGAACTATACTAGCCTCTGGAACAATGATATAAGCAAGTGGCTCTGGCACACCCATTGTCTTAGACAATAACCAGGAAGTGCCAGGCACATACACGAGGCCAGCGACCGCTGGCTAATCACGAACACATGCATGAATGAGCCCAGATGAGACCAGCAAAAGAAACACCTACATAAGCCCAGCCCCAAACAGACCCAACTGTTTGTCTCAGAGACTGCTTCCAGAGAATCCGATCTAAGACAATCTCAGATCATCATTCGCTTCTAATATGTGAAAGGGACATGATGCTCCCAGCCATTCCATCCTGGAATAGTAGAATTTAACATTAATTATTTATTGGTATCACATGTTATATAATTCAATCTTCAATTGAATGCTCTGGAAAATGAAAAGAAAGGCACGAAGAGGACTGGTGGCATATTTATTGCTTAAGGGCTTATAAAAATTTGATACTCTTTGGTTATACTTGAGTTTCAATTTACCATCTGAGTTCCTGTTTCTTCAGTGAAACCCGAACACATCTTATAACTAAAGCGCCAAAGAGCTTGACCAGTCCACATACTGAGGTCTTGAACTCTGTCTTTGTAATGACATTGGAAATGTAACCACTATCTTGTGTTGGCTTGAAGTGACTATTCTGGGCTGAACGCAGCTCTTGACGCTCTGGGTCAGGAAACACATTAGGAACTGGTGGGGTGGCGAAACACTAATGGAGGCAGTGGAACCGGTTACATCAAAATCGTTTCATGTTTTCATCTAACTTGTAGAAAAGCCAACTATATCTAAGCAACTCTACAGTAGGAACCTCAGATCAGAGGTAGAAAATGGCAACAGCTACGTAGGGAAAATTGCTTGTTACAAAGAGTAACCACAAGATTATGATGTTTGTTTCTTTAAATCATGTCCACCAAGCCATCTCAAAGTCCTTTTCAAAGTAGGAGAGGTAATCATAAGCGAAAGTATATTGTTCAATGGTTATAAATCATGCTATTGAAATGGCAACACTCCCAGGAATGTGAGGGTGACAGTTTTCAGGCACACGCTTGCTACTGCTTCGGACTTGAATCACAGTCTTAATCCTTTGGATGAATGGGTCTCAAATTAAGAGAGTGTAAAGAGAGCTTGGGAAAGCTATGAGTCTACAGTTTTGGGGTTTTGAAATAGGAACAGAGGTTACTTTGCTTATTTAAAAAGATCTGTGAAGCCTTCCTGTCACAGAGTTGGTTCATTTTGAACCTCTTAGTTTTGCCACTTAAGAGCCAGAAGTTTCTGGGGATGTGAAGTTCAGCATATGGAATATAATCAATACTATTATAATAACTATGTATGGTACCAGGTGGGTACTTGAAATATTGGGGGGAACCCTTTGGAAAGTATATGACTATCTAACCGCTATGCTGTACACCTGAACCTAATACAAAATAACACTGAATGTAAACTATAATTGAAAATAAAACCCCAGGAAATGTCATCGGATCAGAGTTAATGTTAATTCTCTTTAAAAAAATCAGCAAATCATATGCATATTTTTTACAAAGTGTTTATTTCTCCTCACTTCAGGATATGTTTATTGATTTTTACAGAGAGAAGAATGGAGAGAGAGAGACAGAAAGAGACAGAGAGAGAGGAACATCCATCAGTTGCCTCCCGCATGTGCCCTGACTGGGGATCGAACTCGGACTGACTTAGCATACAAGATGATGCTCAAGCAACCGAGCTGCCTGGCCGGGGCAGCCAATCATATTTAAACCCTAATAATACTGCTGTTTTTTCCATGACAGTCATAGTTTACATAAAACACGTGGAATTACACCAAATGTTGCATTTTACAAAAATTACTGGAAAATAAACTTCTGAATAAAATGAAGTTATATTTAAGGTTCAAATATTCTAAGGTAAAGTTAATTATGCAACTCATAATAGAAAAATCACATTTTTTTAATTAGGAGAAAGATAATACTTATAATCCTTAAAACTGATTTTACGTTTATCCCAAGATATTTGGTTAAGAACTAGAATTAAAATATATTTCCTTTACTGTTAAAATTACAGTCTATATTAACCCATTACTTTAAGACAAAAAGACATGAAGGAGGAAATAATTTATCAAGTTATACGTTAGTTAATGAAAAAGCTTGTTACATGAAAGTAAATCATGTCAAAGAAATAAAATAAACCTAACTGAAACAATATTAACTAAAGAAACATCAAACTAGAGAAAAGAGGAAGGAAACTAATTATGCATTCTTGAGGAAATATAGTTTTAAATTGGTAAAACTCTTCGTTTTTACCCTGTCATAAGGTGAAAAAAATAAAAAGAAGTCACCATAACTTTCTGCCCTATCTCAAAGGTACAGCTATGTCCTATTTCCATAGCTATTCTTATTAACAGATCGTTAGTTAATTTCTATGAATTTAATACACAAAGAATCCTTTTTGTGGTATATAAGAACCTGAAGAGAAACAAACAGCTAGGTAGAAAGGCCAATTCCCAAAGAAAACGCAGGGCCACTTTACTACTTGAAGCCTGATGTTCCCATTCAATTCGACATAAAATGGAATGGAAGGACCTAAGGACAGAGGCACCGGAAGGTGACTTTAACAGGTAAAACGATAACAGGTCGGGACTCTTTTATTCATCTACTTTCAGGAATGCTCTTTTTGCGGCTTCTTGAATCAGATTTGATTATAACCTAATCCTATAAGTAACTTAATCTATAAAAATAAGTTTTCAGGAACTTAATTTTAAATGTCACATAAACATATGTTATAGAAACTTGAAAAGAGTTTTAAACAAAGCCTACTTATTTTACACGCCTAAAGTCACAGATGCTATATTTGGTAGCACGCCCAAAAGTTGTCTCATTTGGGAGAATGCCACGGTTTAACAATTTAAAAAAACAAGGGCCAAAGTGTCGAACGGTTTGTCCATGACTCCCAGACCCAGGCTGGCTAGAGGCTAAGTAAGGGCCAGACCTCAGGACTCTGAATTCCCAATTCGGTAATGTTTTTACTTTGCCAGCAGTTTACAATACCATAAACATACCTTTGAAATCTCAAAAATGCCTCCGCATAATAATCTTATATCTAGTATGCATAGATTGAAAAAAATATTGACACAGCTCTGGCCGCTGTGGTTCGGTTGGAAGTTGTCCTGCAAGAGTGAAAGGCTGCCGGTTCGATTCCCGGTCAGGGCACATGTGGGGGTTGCAGGTGTGGTCCTGGTTGGGGGGCGTGTACAAGAGGTAACCTATCTATGTTTCTTTCTCAAATCGATGTTTCTCTCCTTCTCTTTTTCCCTCCCTTCCCTTCTCTCTAAAAATAAATAAAATCTTTGAAAAAAAAATCGACACAAATCAACTTACTTTGAATTAAGTAGTGTTTTAATATGATTTCGCATTAACTGCAGTTGCATTCACATCACTCTGAAAATATCTAGTACCACATGTGGGAAACACATCTTACTTGATCCAAAGACAACACCTGGTGTAATCAGAGATTCGAAAACTCCTTTCAACAATCCTAGGAAATCTCAGTTATCTCCAGCCACTGCTCTGAGAACCCCTATAATGTTGATCACTGCCTCACAATATTGCTTTTATCAAATAGCTTCAAAACTTCCGTTGCTTCTCCTTGGAGTTGATTTCAACTTCCAGTGTTACCAAACAATGCTATTATAATCATTTGAGGATGGGTTGTGTCATGGACAGAAAAAACCAAATTTGTGAAATGGTTTATCGGCCTTTATAAATTGGTACAGATTCAAGATTGTCAGTATAACAGTACTCTCAGTTACTTATATTCTGATACGCTTTTCATTCACTTTCATGTATTCCAGAGTCCCTAATGGGAATGTCCCCATGCAGATCCGTGCCTGTCACTACCATGGGTAATGATATTGGTGGGGTAGAGACGAGAAGACAAAAGTTGAGAAACACTGTAGGATTGTCTAAATCCCTGAATTTGCCTCCATTCTCATATAGGAAATTATTTTCTACTACTTACCCCAAATGCTGTTTCAGACTAACCTGTCTCTTCATGTAACACTCAATATGCCCTCATTCTTCTCAAAAGAACTTTGCCCAAGCTGCTCTTCAGACCCACGTACCTTCGCTTTTCTAACCCTTCTTATTCTTCGTGATCAGTGTCTCACATCTGTGAAGTCTTTGGGGACAACTCCAGTTTGCCTCCATGTCTCCCTTCTCTGAACTCTTAGTTGATTGCAGCCTTATGTAAAATGTCTCTGTGTGTTTGAGTACAATGATTCCTTACATTATTCTGTACTGATCCAATATACCATTCCAGAATTGCAAAGAATATGTGGAAATCCCGAGGTCGAATGGGAAAATCTGTCACTGCGGATTTAATTGTAAGTGATTTAATTGTAAGTAAATCTTACTCTGAATTGTTTTACCCAGGATCCAGTCGATCCTTCATATTCTGAGGAGGTGTGTCCAAGAGTCCTTGGCAAATCGAAACGCAGATGTGTGTGATCGCTGGGTTTCCTTAGGCGGCAAGGGATTTACTTCTGCCAAACGGTTTCTCAGATCATGAAATCAGTGCTAGAAGCTTTACATATTTGAACCACCCAACCATTCAATGGAGTAGATGTTATCGAGCCCACTGGAAATCACTGCATATCATGGGCCTTCAGAAGGCAATTTTCGGCCACTTCATGTGAATTATTTAGCATAGGACAGTATTTTAAGATGTCCTACTTAGATGATGAAAAAAATGCATCTCTTATTTTTAAGATTTTTTAGATTATGAAGTCATCCTAATTATCTGCGCTAAAGCAACATTTTCAAAATGTAGGAGGGTTTTCAAGTTATTTTCTATCATTAGCTATAAACATGGAGACTGCATTTTCATTTAATATAGTCTCCGAAAAGAAATAATGGCTTTGTAAATAAGAAAGCTTTTCTAATGTGATTTTGATAGTCTGAAAGAATGGCCTTCATTCGAATAGAATTGAATAATTGTGAACTTGGTGAAGGGTCTCTGCCTACTTAGTAAGAGAGGCTTGTATTGACAGATTTATTTCCAAGGCCTTTCAAAGAAAGAGATAATCAAGTTATTCTTATTTTCATTAAACTGTGAACATATTTTATAACAGGAAAATTATATTTGAGACAAATCCAGTGCTTGCCTTTGTGTTACACAGGAAGCACTAAAAGGTTTACTCTTTAGGGTTAAATGCTAAGGAAATTATTACATACGCGTTTCCCTGACAACTCTAACATTGTATTATCTGAGACTATAATATAGTTGGAATGGTTTAGAGCAAAACCACGGTATAGAAAGTGGCATTAAAATTGATTGAAGGTTATAGTATGTGTCTAAAAGCTTGGGCATCATTAATAAAACTCACTCTACTTGGTCTTACTGCTCTATTCCTACCCTTTCTGGAAGATAAACTACCTCAAAATTCAAGCCTTAATAGTAATATACTATTATTGCAGCCTTGCCCTGATACATTCCTGGGGCTGTGATAGGGGTGATTGAGGGGACCACTAAATGCTGAAAAGGGGATGTGACCGGGGAATAGCTTGGCTGTTCGCCAGTGTAAGAAATAACTTGATATTGACATTAAACAGCAGCTGAAGAATCTTTGAATAGTTTGGGCACTTTTTCTAAATCCCCCAGTTATGCTTCGCTGATTAAATTATTAAGAACCTCTGATTTAGCTGTTTCGTATTTTAGATGTGAGTAAAGATGTTTTGAAGTGATTTGCATTATTCATGGTTTCTTGTTTTTCAAAATTAAACTTATAGGGCGCTGAGATAATGCCCTTTTATTAGGTCTGCAGACACCGAGAATACACAGAAAAGCAGAATAACCGCGTGAAAGAATCATTTTCCTTGACGATACTGTATTACGATAAGCTAGCTTTTTTTTCCCTGAGCTATATACATTTCAATTAATGTTGTTAAACCAATGGTTAAAAACTAAAAATGGCTCCTACTGACTTCCAGATTTAGGCCAAGATAAAATTCAGGCAAAGGCTGAGGAAAGGATAAGGCACACCATTCACCATGCTTAGGAAAAGAGCTCCCCAATGGAAATGACTAACTCTTCTCAAAATATTTCTCATTGTCACCCATTTTAAACACAGCTTTCAGTAAGATCATCTTTGATACGTTCACTGAACAAATATTAGCTAAATATCTTTGGGTCTAACACCGTGTCAGTGGAGTGAAGAGCGACGGCAACTTGAACGGCCTGCATTCCCAGATAACCCTATGCCTACCCGCGCTTCCACTTCCCCTAAGAACTCAGATTCTCTTCAGTCTTCCATGGACTCCATCCGCCAGCTCTGGAGTTGGATTTAGATTCACCCAAGGCTTAGATTCTAAGCCACTGAAGCTAATCCCTTCCCCTTAACTCTGGTTTAGGAACCTAAAGTTTGTAAGTCAATTAGCCCGTGGCATCACTCTGAAGAAGATTATTGGTACAGGAACCTAGATTGGCTGATCTGACTGATAGATAAATCTCTTAATCTATCCTTAAGGTAAAAGATTCTCTCTGACTATAACAACGACGACAACAACAACAACAACAACCAGGCTGCCCCAGTTGCTGCCGGCGGAAAACTAACGAGGAGGTCAGGGCTGAGGGAAAATCAGAACAAAGGAAATCGTAGATGAAAGGCCCTGGCACTCCATGCCGCATCCGGGGCCTGCTCTAGTCTCTGATCTTCCAGTTGTGTGATGTTAATTATCCTTACTGTTGAAGCCACTTTTGATGGGTATTCTCTTTCTTGTAGCCTCCCAAACGTCTTAACCACTAAACATGTCGCCCAGGTTGCAAATATAAATGAGACATTATTTTTGCATTTAACGAGTTTCTATTCTAGTGGGAGACATACACGCCAACAGCAAATTCCAGTAAAATATATTATAGTTGCTGAAATTGAGGTGAACTGCAAAACGGCAGTATCAAGACAGAAGGTCCTGCGGTTCCTTGGAAGACTGGGTAGGGAGGAAGGTACTCGTGGGAAGAATATTTTGAGCTGAGACTTTGAGGCTGAGTTGACCGAAAGTGAATGATGACTAGCACATTTCTAGGAGAGGGTGGATAGTATATGGTAGAGTAGAAAGGTAGCATTTGGTGATTGGGGAACTACAAATAGTTTAGTATTATTTGATCATCAAGAGTGATGGCAGATGCAGGAAATAATTTAGACGCCCTAGCAGATACTGCATTGAGGAATTTCGCTTTTATCCTGGAGAAGAACGGTAACTAGTAAACAACCTTGACTTATGTCTGTTAAAAAGTTCATTTTCAATGAACTTCCAGTATGCAAGGTGGGTTGGAAGAAATGAGGAGAGCAGTCACGAGGCTTGGTAGATACCCAAATAAATGAAGAAAACAAACAAACAAAAAAAAAAATGGAGGGGCTGAATTAGAAAGTTCAGGGTTCGCTGGCTTACAGGGTCAATAAGATTGGTGACTGATTGCTTCTTAGTAAGGAATAAAGAAAGTACCAGGATGACTGCTAGATTTCTAACTTGGTGGACAGTCGTGTTGCCTGCAAAAAACAGGAAGTATAGTACAAGGAGTAGATGTTCGGAAGATAATAATAATACCGAATTTGGGTATGCTGAGTTTGAAATCTGTGTGGAGCATTTAGTTGGCAGCTGGTCAGCAGGTGAAAGCATGAGTCTGGAGTTTAGGAGAGAAGTCTGTGCTAGAAGTAACCGCTGGCATAATCTGAGTAGTCTTTCCCTTAGATTCCCTAATACACTAAACTGGTATTAAAATGATCCGAATTAAGATGGTCGATTTTATGTTATGTATTTTTATCCAGCATTTTGAAAATATGAAAGAACTTTGACAATAAGTACTGCATGGGCCAGGGCCAATTAGAATGGATGCCAGCCCCAAAGGGATACAGGCTTGGTGCGGGTTAAGTCCTGGGTGACACCAACATTTAAGGGGTTGACAGAGGAAAAACGTCAACTAAGTTGGGGGTGTTAGTAAGTGACCAGAGAGGTCACTGAAAACAAAACTAAACAAGACAGCATGCAACCTGAAACACTAAGGCAATGGAGAATTTAAAGTGAAGGGGGACGGGTGACACTTGGCTAGGCTATCAAGGCGCTGAGGTCACAGAACCATAGCAAGGGGCCTGATACTTAATTAATGTAATCTTGCCCGTGGATGAATACAAATTACACCATTTCAAACAATTACATTATACCAAGGGCGTTAGGTAAAAAGCGCACAGAAAATGGAATGAACTCATCTGATATAGTCATAATCTCATCTCAAGAAGCAAATAAGACTGTAAAGTAAGGAAGATAGTAGAGAAATTCGGAAAATCAACAGATTTGTAAGGATTACATGTGACAGGAAAATAACAGTGGTAGCACAAATATATTAAAGGATTTGCGGTGGCGGATCCTTTCTGTCACACAGGATGACAAGGGAAGTAAAAAATGAAGGGCTGAGAACAAAAATTAGAGGAGTAGGGACATGTTTAAATGAAACATAGAGAACCAAAAAGACTTAGAGGTGAGAAGACATGGAAAACAATAATTCTTCAGCAAGCAAAGCTGGAGAGAGGGGTTGTGTGGCAACTTCCAGAGAAACATTTTGAACTTAATTTTTCTTTCACTGCAATATTTTTTTATGTTGAAACAGTATCTTTGATCTTCTCTTACAGGTTGAAATATTGAGGATGATCATATACTGGAAAAGCACTTCATGATTCTTCCATTTAAACTACAAAATAAATTGGTTAAAATTGGGTGGAATGATAAAAATACTTCAAAACCTTCCATCCTCCTTTTTTAAAACCGGCTACGCCAGTTGTGAGTCTAGAAACAGAGGATGGACCAGTATTTCTAATAGTCACACAGTTTTCGCTCTAGAGGGTTTATCTATTTCGCGAGCATCAGTTTGCTCAGTGCATTCAGGGGGAAGTTGAGGTGGTGGGGTCATCTAAGCAAACGATGGGTCAGCAGGCGGTTCAAAATTCTCCACAGGAAGTGGTCACTCTGAACACTGACATCAACGCCAACGAAAAGTGGCTCCAGTCTTGTTCTGAGTATAACTGGTAGTGGAGAGGAAGTTGGGGGAAAGTGGGAGAAGTTAGCTGAGAACAACAGGTAAACAGGTATGTAGCAAAGATGAAGGAAAAAAAAATAGGTTATAAAACCTAAAGTTGGCCAAAATGATCCCACTTCCATATGGGATGAATGCAAACGTCACGGGACAGAGAATCGTTTGACAACGCATTTTCTGTGAGCCTGCTTGGACCTGGGCAACATTCTAGACGCTGGCAATGCAGTGGTGCACGTGACACAACCAGTGGCCTCATGGAGTTTACATTCTGCTAGACGAGGGAGATAGGAAACAAAACAAATATACAAATATATTTAAAATTATTTTAGAGAATGGTAAAG